>JAJOOS010000580.1:0-67750 GCA_029582725.1 Solanum chiquidenum | reverse complement strand
CCTCATTTACTCTAGGAATGAGGAAGAACATGCGAGTCATTTGAGAGTTGTTCTGCAAACTCTCAAAGATCGCCAGTTATTTGCAAAATTTAACAAGTGCGAGTTTTGGTTACAATCAGTTGCCTTCCTTGGGCATATTGCATCTAGTGAAGGAATTCGAGTAGATTTCCATAAGATAGAAGTAGTGAAACAATGGCCCAGACCTACCTCTGCTACAAATATTAGAAGTTTCTTGGGTCTAGAGGGCTATTACAGACAGTTCGTGGAAGGATTTTCATCCAAAGCCTCACCATTGACTAGGTTGACTCAGAAGATGGTCAAGTTTCAATGGTCAGATGATTGTGAGAAAAGCTTCGCAGAATTGAAAACTAGGTTGACTACAACTCCTGTCTTGTCTCTACTAGAGGGTTCAGATGGTTATGTGATCTATTGTGATGCATCCAGGGTCGACCTAGGTTGTGTGTTGATGCAGCGAGGTAAGGTTATAACTTATGCTTCTAGACAGCTTAAGGTACATGAGAAGAATTATCCGATTCATGACCTCGAGCTTGCAGCAATGGTATTTGCACTCAAGATTTGGAGACGCTACTTGTATGGTGTTCATATATATGTGTTCAAAGAGCATAAGAGCCTCCAGTATGTATTTACCCAGAAAGAGTTGATTCTTCGCCAGAAAAGGTGGCTTGAGTTCCTCAATGATATGAGCATGCATTACCATCCAGGTAAGGCAAATGTAGTAGAAGATGATCTTAGAAGATTATCCATGAGTAGTGTAGCACATGTTGAGGAAGAAAGAAAGGAGATAGCAAGGGATGTTCACAGACTTGATCTCCTAGGAGTTCGTCTTATGAGCATATCAGATGGTGGTGTAATGGTTCAGAATGGGGCAGAATCTTCTTTGGTAGTAGGGTTAAGGAAAAGAAAGACAGTGATCCAATCTTACTTGAATTTAAGGGTGCAGTCCATAATTAGAGAGTGGAGGTTTTCTCCCAAGGGGGAGATGGTGTACTTCGCTATCAGGGTAGATTGTGTGTTCCTGATGTGGGTGAATTGAGACAGCATATTCTTGCAGAGGCCCATAACTCCAGATATTCTATTCATCCAGGTGCCACTAAGATGTACCGCAATCTGTGGGAATGTATTGGTGGAATGGTAAGAAAAGAGATATAGTAGACTTTGTGGCTAAGTGCCCCAATTGCCAGCAAGTCAAGGTAGAACATCAGAAACCAGGAGGTATGACTCAAGAGATTGGTATTCCTACTTGGGAGTGGGAAGTGATCAACATGGACTTCATCACAGATTTACCTCATACTAGCAGACATCATGACTCCAATTGGGTGAGTGTTGTTAGAGTTACTAAGTCTTCTCGCTTTTTGGTGGTCAAGACTACAGATTTATTGGAGGATTACTCCAAGCTTTCACATTAATGAGATTGTGAAGTTGCATGGGGTTCCTTTATCTATCATCTTAGATAGAGGTCCTCAGTTTACTTCTTATTTCTAGAAGTCATTTCAGAAAGGTCTTGGTACTCAGGTTAATCTTAGCACAACATTTCATCCCCAGACGGATGGCCAGGCAGAGCATACCTTTCAAACCTTAGAGGACATGTTGAGAGCTTGTATGATCGATTTCAAGGGGAGTTGGGATGATCACCTTCCTTTCATTTAGTTCACCTACAATAATAGCTACCATTTCAGCATTCAGATGGCTCCTTATGAGGCATTGTATGGGCGTAGATGTAGATCTCTTGTTGGTTGGTTTGAAGTAGGAGAAGCAACCTTGATAGGGCCAAATTCAGTCCATGATGCTATTGAGAAAGTGCAACTCATTAGAGATAGACTTAAGACAACCGAGAGTCGCCAGGAGTCTTATGCAGATGTAAGGAGAAGGGAAATAGAGTTCCAAGTTGATGAGTGGGATTACATGAAGGTGTCACCTATGAAAGGGGTGATGTTTGGCAAGAAAGGGAAGCTCAGTCCTAGATATGTAGGACCTTACAAGATTCTGAAAAGGATTGGTAAAGTGGCTTATGAGTTAGAGTTGCTAACAGAACTAGCAGCAATGCATCCTGTCTTTCACATTTCACTTTTGACGAAGTGTGTGGGTGATCCAACATCCGTGGTGCCATTAGAGAGTGTGGCCGTGAAAGATAGTATTTCCTATGAGGATGTACCAGTTGAGATTCTTGATCATCATGTTAGAAGGTTGAGAAACAAGGAAGTCACTTTAGTCAAGGTTTTGTGAAGGAGTCAGTCCGTAGAGGGAGCTACTTGGGAAGCAGAAGCAGCAATGAATTACAAGTATCATCATCTCTTTCCTCCTGATGCCACTCCAGCTTTAGGTAATAGTTCCTCTTCAGTTTTTCAGTCATTCATGTGTAAATTCAGTCTTAGTATCATGTTCCTTCAGTTGTACTTGCATTTTTAGCGTATTTTCATGCCTGGGAGCTCAGTTCAATCAGAAATTCAGTCTTCAATGTGTAGTGGTAGGGTTTACAGCTCTTTCCCCCCATTCTATCTAGTTTAGTATTCATTCGAGGACGAATGGTCCCAAGGGGGAGATAATGTAACACCTCGTATCATAAACAAACCAAAAATGCAGATTTTGAGAAGTTGCAGGTGCAACCCACAGTTTCCACCCACGGACCGTAGGTCAGATTACAGCCCGTGCTGGTGGTCCGTGGTTCACCAATACACCCCTCCCCAAACCCAGCTCAAAATATTGGCTAAGTCTCGTCCCACGGACATACCCACGGTCCGTGATCTGTGTTCGTGGATCTTGTCCCCTTTACCCAGCCACTGATGCAAATGATGGCCGACTAGCATGGACCGTCGTTCGATCAACGGTTCGTAGGTCTGATCGTTGATGAAGGCCAACTGCCAGTTAGGGGGAAAATGTTGATTGGGTCAACTTCAAATGGTCATCACTCTTAGTAAAAAAGTAATTATATGTCCCTTGACCTATGATATGATAGATAATTGAATCCTCTTTTCAACGCCACCGAGTTTACTAAAATCCAACCTCCGAGTAAAAAGTTATGCACATTTTAGTGAAGCCTTGTAGGGTAGACTTGACCTACGACCCCAATCTACGGACTGTAGGTTGACCTACGGCCTGTAGGTCCCATCCGTTGGTCACTCCGACAACAGTTAAGTCACTGGTCGTTTGGTCTTTTCCTTTGTCGTTGGACCCCTAAGTTTACGGACCGTGGGTCTGTCCTACAATAATAAATAAAAGAACAGATATTGATTTTTCACACCAGATACATTGATATTACACAAGAATTCTAAAATACAATCACTAGGACACTGCCAATACCACAAACTTCATCCTAAGACATGAATGAATTTTAGTTATATAATACAAAATCTATGATTAACTATATCACAACCTTTCTAGACATTTGAGAGGCTAGAGCTCTCCCAGAACTCCCTTTTTCTTTTCCTGAACACCCTCTTTTAAGTCCCCTGCCCCTTCTCTACATAAACAACCAGACAGTTATTAAGTCTTTTAATTGTTTATTTTGGTCTCTTAGAATAAGCTTTTATAACTTGCGGCACATCAGTACATAATCGTTTAGGAGAATTTTTTTAAATAAGGTCATTTATTAAAGGAAAATGGCTCAAAACGCTATCGAACTTCAGAAAATTACATAAGGTGTACCCTAAATGTAGTGCTATTGATTTTTTGTCCCTAGTTAGAAAAGTCTTTAAAGAATAACAAATTGTTCCTTCTTATGGCACGTGTTGGAACACTTACCAGGAAGGTATCCATTCTTGTTTGCAACTTAAAGGAGAAATCAATCAGCGGAGAAAACTAGTGAAACAAAGTTCGCAACACTAGACTTGCTAAAAAACTCTGGTGGTGAATAACATATCAAACAGTGTACTATCACCTAGAATTTGGACACTTGCTAAAAAACTCTGGTGGTGAATAACATATCAAACAGTGTACTATCACCTAGAATTTGGAGACTTGCTAAGCTACGACATATGAGAATTGATGATTATTCTGTATTTTAACTAACTGTGTTATAAGAGAACACAAAGTTAGAGAAATTGAGAAAACTATATAAGCTCAACCTTTTCTATTTGGAAGACTAGAGGAATCTTTTCCCATGCACAAGGAATAGAAGTACTATGGAGATCCCAAATAGTTTTGCTTCATTAAAGTCAATCACACGGTACGGAAGACATCAACTTAAAGATTCAGCCCTAATGATTAAGGAATATGTTGCAGATATGATGCGAGAAGACAAGCTTGGGGTAATCTTTTACATGTGAGTTTGTGCATGAAATGGGGTCCTTATTTCCAGGCATTTGTTGGGATTATATCAACTTCGACGGAATGACCATTTAAACTTTGCCATTTGTGACCACTTTATATCTACTCACAATCTCCATTGAATCTGCTTGCTGCATTTATTACAGTCACTAGCCCATAAAACAGCAAAATGGACAGCGTCTATTTGATGTTACTGTGCATATTCTGCCAAATGAACTACAATGACCAATGCTAATGCAGACACTTCGCTAGTAGGATAAAAGTACAAAACAAGTTCAGATTAGCAAAATCGAGATTTGAAGATGATCGATGATAACAAAAAATTCAAGTAAAAATGTAGAAAAGGTTCTATCAAAAGAAATATACAAATTGAGAAAGAATGTGCTTGTTCGAAGACCTTTCAAGAATGATAGTACAAGATGTTTTAGAAAAACTGTGATCAAATAGCTCGAGTTATCATAAGATACTCAAAATTGTACAACCATATCTAATTATCAGTTCTTTGTTCATTCTAATTCAAAGCTTAGCTATCCAGGCATGATATTTAAGATTGTATAACCATGAATTGAGGGACAAGATCTTTCATAGGGAGCGAACAAATGAATTGAATTGTATAACCACTCATTTCTTAGTTATCAAATAACAGATTGTGCCAGAAATATATTCTAAACTCTTACTCCCAATACAAAAAAGTAGATTAAGAAGACAAAATTTGGGTATCTGCAAAACCATCATATATTCATACTCCATATACATCAACTTATTGGTCCTAATTCTTAAATCGTTTACACAACTGTCAGCCAAACTTTTCTTGCTAATACAAGTACAGAAAAACAGACAAAAATTTGAGAATCTAGATATTCCAATCACAAGTACGAAAGAAAAAATTCAGGCCTAATTCTTGAATAATGAACCTTAGAAAATAATCTGAAAATAAACCTTGATAATAAACTAGGATGCCGATATAACCCAATTCCATCACCAAAACCCAATCTGCGATCCTTGATCAATTCCACAATGGATAGAGAATAGTCATTACTACTCACAATATCCATACAATGAATACCATTTTCAAGAAAATCATGAATCTTCTTGCTGCATTTAGTGCAGTCACTAGCCCAGAAAACAGCAAAATGGACACTATCTTTTTGATGTTATTGTGAATATTCTGTTAGATGAACCGTGGAGAACTACATTCACTAATGCTAATGCAGACACTTCGTTACTAGAATTGAAGTACAATATAAATTCAGATCAAGAAAATTGAGATGTGAAGATGACCAATGATACAGGCAAATTCAAGTAAAAATGTAGAAAAGGTATGGACTAAAAATGAATGTGCTTTCTTTAAGACCTTTCAAGATCAAACAACTTGAGTTGTCACATGAATTAAACTCTTTTTCCCTTATTTAAGGTATGGACTCTACTATTATGAATATTTATTTTGCTCTGCTGACATTTCAAGAGTTGAAGTTGCCTTTCTTCTTCTATCCTTCTTTTGCTCTAGTTATTAGCTAGGATTTTAAGAAACAGTTGAGCATCGAGAAACTTAGATTATGCAGAAAAATGGAAACAAAGACTTGAATGAATGTAGCATTATTCTTGTGCTAATACAAAAGCTTTCAGTCAGATGATTGAAAGAGCTTAGACCCTAAATTGTTAGAAAATTAGTTGTCTTAACTTAATACATCTCTGTTCAATTTAGAAATCACATTCCTTTATTCAAACATGCCCTAATACTTTGTACTCTTATTTTCTATTGATATCTTATTTACTGCACTCTATTGAATGAAATCCATCAAAAATTAAGGAGTAATCTTGTACCATTGAGGGTGTGCCAAAATGTGGTCCTTAATTAGGTCATGTTAGGTCCTTATTTCCAGGCATTTTTTGTGAGTATATCAACTTATTTCTCACATTAAGCTTATGTCTAGGTTGACAAAGAACATCACAACTATCTAAACTATTATACAAACTCAAAAGAACACTATAATAATAGGGAATGAAAACACAAGTGCAAAAAGGGAATTGTGCAAACTAAATTGGGAACTTCTAGAATTCCAATTTCATAATTATGTCTTCAGCTATTACAATTCTATGAAAGAGTAATACTAAACCAAAGATTGTGATATTATGTTGTTTCTAGTCCTAAATTAATTGACCTTTCCACTAAGAGCCAACCTAAGAAAGTAATTTGAACACTATACAGGAAAATCTAGGATCCCAATAAAGCCCAATTTCGTCACCAACGCCCAATCTGCGATCCTTGAACAATTCGATGCACCAAAGAGCAAAATCATCATTGTACAACTTCCTGAGCCAAACAGTTCCACCTTCATACTTCTTAGAGACATTCCCCTCAATTACATCCCACATGTCAACACACATACTGTAACTGTTTTCCAAAATTTTGGCCATGTCCAAAGTCAAGTAATGAAGGATGTACTCAATCATCTCGAAAAATGGAATCATCAGCATTCCAACAACGATATCGTCATGGGTAGTCATTTTCTTGATCTGTCATGGGTTTTGCAGTTCGATTTTTGGGGCAGGGTATAAGTCCCTTATCTCCACTAGTTCCCGAGTCACACCATGTCGAGTGTTGTTAACTTTGCAAGCTTCTTCTTCAGCTTTTAATGGAAAGAAATTGTAAAAGAAGGCCTTTTTCATGCTAAGCAAAGGCCTTTGATCAGCCATCGAAGAAACCAAGGAACGATACAATTTTCAAGAAAATAAAATGTTGAAAAAAAGAGAGGCAGTAACACCTTATAAAGACACATATTAGATTTTTCATTCCAACTTTGAGCGGGAATCAGAGAAAATTATTACTATTTTTAAATTTTAAACTTATTTCATAAAAGAGTTATAACAAAGGAAAAATGTGTTATTTTGGCATTTTAAATTCAGGAAATAATTCCAAGATTGTTATGTTATGTGATGTGTGGACAAAAATATGAGTTTAACTAATATTCATCGACAGTGTAGAATTTTATAAACGGTCAAGTAACTAAACGGAAAAATCCAACTTTTGGTCCTGATTCTTGAATCATTTGCAAAAGTATCAATGAATCTTTTCTTGCAAATACAAGTGCAAAAAAACAGACAGAAATTTGAGAATCCACATATTCCAATCATAGGACTAATTCGTTAATCACAAACCTAAGGAAATAATTTGAAAATTAACTTTGATCAATTTCACGAGAATAGTCATCGGTACTCAACTTCCTTAATGGATTACGCAACTTCCACAAGTAAGTTCTTCCTGGGTAATCTCTTTCCTGATGTGCTTCACGGTATTTAGATTGAATATCAGGGGAGGGCCTATCTATATTAGCTCTGAGTCTTTACTCGTGATGTGTTGTTAACTTTGCAGGCTTCTTCTTCAACGTTTGATGGCATGAAACTGGTGAGAGTATATATTTGTGGGTCATTATTTTGATAAATGACTATTTAGGTCATTTTTTCTTATTTATTTGAGTTATTTAGCAAATAGATTACCATTTACATTTTGTCCTTATGTGAACTTTTCCCAAAACAGAACCCTTGAGAAATTATCCTCTCGAATAATATTAGATTGTCTATAATGTCTTCTCATATATTTCTCAACCTTAGATACACCATAATATACTATTGTATGATGTTTGTAATAACTTACATAATTTTAGATCATAGTGAGACATTTCTTAGACGATTATCAGCTTGATCGAAAGGGATCATTAGACTGTTTCTGAAAGGTATGTAAAACATGTAAGATATTTTTTTTAAAAAGGTCATTTATTAAAAATAAAAAGCTCAAATATGTCATCGAAATTTAGAAAATTTCACAAGTTGTCCCCCAAATATAGTGGTCTTGATTTTTTGTCCCCTATAAGAAAGTCTTTTAAGCAATGTCATTCCGTGTTAACAGGGTTCAAGGAAAGGCCCGACGCCCAGGGGTGTGATGTAAATAGCGTACCCTAGTTCAAACATTAGTGACCTCTTCCATCGCTCAAACCGACGACATATAGGTCAAACATTGATAACTTTATGTTGTTTCAAGGATCTACTCCCGATATAGCAATATATATGTAAATCTAGTAATAGATTCACATAATATGAAATATTAAATAAACGTAATAATATTGATGACAGATAGACTTGTAATACGAAAATATTAAATAATATGACAATACACGTGACAAATAGACTTGTAATATGAAAACATTAAATAATGTGACAATACCCGTAAAAAAATCATATTATAATAAAAGTGGGAAGCCACAAAGTTACAAGTTGAAATATCATTTTACCCCTATTCTAATTCAAAATGTTATGAAATATCAAAGAAGTTAAATATTAATTATTAAAAATATTTCACATTCTTTTCAACTCCTAACTTAATTGCAAGCTAAAGAGTCATAAATTGATCATATTCATTTTGTAAGTTACACAGTGACCAGTTAATAACATATGATTAATATGTAAAAAAAAATGAAAATGATTATGGTTAATTAATTGGTTAACCTTTGAATAATTTTTTTTATTGCAAGTTAATTTTTTCCTTCAACATATTTCATCCTATCATGTATTAGTTTACCCTAATAATAAGAATGATATTTGTTAATAACATGCAAAACTTTTCACATTTCTGATGAATATAGACAATTAATTAAAGAAATATTAATAGTTATGTAACTTAATGAAATTCTATTAAATATTAAATAATTGCTAAATGTTGTCAAACATTTTGTTTTCCACCATTTAGTACTTCCTCCATCCAACAATAGATGTCCACTATACTAAAAATAGTTGGCCAACAATACTTCTCCAATTTAGAAAATCAAGAGATAATTTACCTTTTGCGTCTAGTTTGCCCTTTCTATTAAATATTATTTATCATCTAACACATTTCCCAACAAATTAAATTTAATAAAGTCAAAGGGTACAATAATAATATTACCCTTATTATTTATTGTTTCTTAAGGGGTGTTTCAAGTTAAAAGTGGACAACTTCTGTTGGACAGAGGGAGTGATAATTAACACTAATGATGAATTCATATTGAATTTTCTCATTGAACATCTTATATAAATTAGTATCAAGAATGCGTCACGCTTCCACCATTGGATGAAAGAAATTCAATAGCTATGTAACAATTTATCCTCATCTGTCAGTTCTACTTTTATTTTCTTTGTTCATTTTTTCCTCAAACCATTAACTAATATGGTGAAGTTTTTTCATATTCTACGTAAATTTTATGAGATCACATTTTGTTTTTTGTTATGCGAAACAAAAAACTATAGAGTTTATATAGTGCATTTTAATGAAGCAGTGAAATCAGACACGGGATTGTGCTTCAAATTTTTGTTGAATCATGAATTAGTCAAATTCCATAATATTCTATATTACAATCTTTTATTTTCTGGTAATTATGTCCTATCATATAGTGTACCAAATTTATCATTTACAATATGTTTAGATTAGGTTTTTGGGATAAACCTGCAAAGCATGTTCCCAGAACTAGCAGACTCATAATATGAAAACATTAAATAGTGTGACAATACACATGACATACATACTCTTGCCCCTACTAGGAATTACCCTAGCTTTCCTTCAAAGTTGCTCAGGCATTCAGGCTTATTCAACCTAAACATCTTCTTATTTTATTTTGCAATGAAAAAGAGGACCAACAGAGGTAAACAAAAGATTAAAATGGAATTGATTGAATTCAAAGAAGTGTGCTCTGCTACTTTTTCGAAAATGAAAAACAACATGTTGTTCAAGTTTAAAACACCGAGATAATGGACCAAATTCCTTGTTGTATTATTGCAAGAATAACAGTTATTTGTAGGTGTACAAGTAAATATATGTAATGAAGTAAAATAAAAAAAATCCCTAATATTTCTACATATTCTCTACCTATGATAGTGCAATGTATAATATATGTAGACTTGTCTATGTGCATTCTGCAACACTCCCGCTGAAGTTGGAGCATAGATACTAATCATTCCCAATTTGTTAAAAAGATATTCCACATGATTTCTACATAAAACCTTCATAAATATTATATCTAATTTCTCCCTAGTCTTCACATATCAAGTGAAAAATGTGTTCTCTTGAATCTTCTCATGGATAAAGTTATAGTCAACCTCTATTTGTTTTGTTTGTTCATGGTGCACTAGACTTGAGGCAATATGCAGAGCAGCCTGATTATCACACCAAAGTTTTGCTGGAAAAGAAGGCTCCAAACAAATCTCAGTTAAAAGGTGATGTATCCATAGTATTTAACAGGTGGATTGAGCCATAGCTCTATACTCGGATTCTGTACTAGATCGAGATACAACATTTTATTTCTTACTCTTCCAAGATACCAAAATTCCACCAACAAATATACAAATAGCTAGTAGTAGATCTTCTATCATTCTTGATTGAGTTCAATCAACATCGACTGCTCATATATTTCTCAACCTTAGATACAACATAATAGGCTAATGTCTCATGTCAGTAAGAACTTACATAATTTTAGATCATAGTCGGACATTTTCTCATAAGATTATCAGCTTTCTCAAAAGGGCACATATCGACTTTACTACTGAAATAGTAAATTACGGAACAAATATTGATGTTTTAGACTAGATACATTGATATTACAACAAGAAATCACTAGGACACTTCCAAAACCATAAAGAACATCCTCAGACATGAATGAATATTAGTTATATAATGCATAACCTACGATTAACTAGATCACAACCTTTCTAGACATTTAGAAAAATACAGAAGGTACAAATTTCCTCTTTCAGTCCATTCAAAAATACGCCAGATAACAGTCCATCAGACACCTCCTGCTTAGATGCTGACACCTTTTCAGATTTTTCACGAAACACAAATATTGTCGTAACCTGCTTCAGCCCCCTTAAAACAACATACTAATTGATCTTTTGAGAATGATTAAATCGGTTCAACAACTCCCTTTGAAGTTTTTCCAGGTTAACGTTGGTTGCCAAGACCTATCCAATAATAGAAATTTAAGGCCTTTCCTTCCAAACAAACACATGTTTCTTGTAATCTTTTCGCTTCAGAAATTTCATTTACTCCAAAATGTCGTTCCACATTGAAAAACCATCCTAAAGGATCCTCTCCTTCGAAAACTGGTAGTTGTGGTTTCCAAAATTTCTTCCCATTTTTTTCTCCAGCCAAGTTGACATCGCTTCCCTCTTCTTAGTTTCCGATGAATCTTGTTTGAGAAAGGGATGATTCTCCTATCATGGTTCTCCCATGTGCTTCAATTCTACCAAGAGACTCTCTTATTTCTTGAAACCATCCTTCTGGTTTTTTGACATCTTCTCTTACCCCTGTCAAATTAGTCTCCACTTGGTCGACTCATCTTTCCATTCTATTCACTATCCCGGAAAGTTTCTGCTTTAATACCAAATTGATATACTTTACTTCTCAAATAGTAAATAAATGAACAGATATTGATGTTTCAAACTAGATACATTGATATTGCACAATAAATCTAAAATACAATCACTAGGACACTGCCAATACCATAAATTTCATCCTAAGACATGAATGAATTTTAGTTATATAGTACCTAATCTACAATTAACTTGATCACAGCCTTTCTAGACATTTGAGAGGCTAGAGCTCTCCAAGAATTCCCTTTTCCTTTTCCTAAACACCTTCTTTTAACTGCCTTTCCCCTTCTCTACATAAACAACCAGACAGTTATTAAATCTTTTAATTGTTTATTCTGGTCTCTTAGATTAAACTTTTATAACTTGTGGCACATCAGTACATAATCTATTATGAGATTTTTTAAAAAATAAGGTCATTTATTAAAGGAAAAAGGCTCAAATACGCTATTGAACATCAAAAAATAACACAAGGTGTACCCTAAATGTAGTGCTATTGATTTTTTGTACCCCGTTAGAAAAGTCTTTAAAGAATGACAAATGGTTCCTTCTTATGGCACGTGTTGGAACACTTACCAGGAAGGTATCCATTCTTGTTTGCAACTTGGAGGAAAATAAATCAGCGGAGAAAACTAGTGAAACAAAGTTTGTAACAGTAGACTTGCTGAAAAACTATGCTGGTGAATAACATATCAAACTGTGTACTATCACCTAGTATTTGGAGACTTGCTAAGCTACGACATATGAGAATTGATGATTATTCTGTATTTGAACTAGTTATGTTATAAAATGACACAAAGTTAGAGAATTTGAGAAAACTATATCAGCTCAACCTTTTCTATTTGGAAGACCCAGATGAATCTTTTCCCATGCACAAGGAGTAGAAGTATTGTGGAGATCCCAAACAGTTTTGCTTCATTAAAGTCAATCACACAGTACATAAGACATCAACTTAAAGATTCAACCCTGATGATTAAGAAATATATTGCGGATATGATGCGAGAAGACAAGCTTGGGGTAATCTTCTACATGTGAGTTTGTGCGTGAAATGGGGTCCTTATTTCCAAGCTGTGATTATATCAACTTCGGCAGAATGTCCATTTAAACTTTGCCTTTTGTGACAACTTTATATCTTGTCACAATCTCTATTGAATCTGCTTGTTGCATTTATTGCAGTCAGTAGCCCATAAAACAACAAAATGGACAGTGTCTCTTCGATGTTACTGTGCATTTTCTGTTAGATGAACTTCAATGATGAATGCTAATGCACACACTTGGTTACTAGGATACAAGTATAAAACGAGTTCAGATTAGCAAAATTGAGATGTGTAGACGATCAATTATAACAATAAATTCAAGTAAAAATGTAGAAAAGGTTCTATCAAAAGAATTATACAAATTGAGAAAGAATGTCCTTGTTGCAAGACCTTTCAAGAATGATAGTACAAGATGTTTTGGAAAAATTGTGATCAAATAGCTCGAGTTATCACAAGATACTCAAAACTTTACAACCATATCTAATTATCAGTTCATTGCTCATTCTAATTCAAATCTTAGTTTTGCAGGCACGATATTCAAGATTGTATTACCATGCATTGAGGCACAAAATATTTCATATGGAGCGAACAAATGAATTGAATTGTATAACCACTCATCTCTTAGTTATCGAATAACAGATTGTGCCAGAAATCTTTTCCAAACTCTTACTCCCAATACAAAAGAGCATATTAAGAAGGTAAAATGTGGGTATCTGCAAAACCATCATATATTCATACTCCATATACATCAACTTATTGGTTCTAAATTTTACACAACTGTCAGCCAAACTTTTCTTGCTAATACAAGTACAGAAAAAGAGATAAAATTTGAGAATCTAAATATTCCAATCACAAGTATGAAACAAAAAATTCAGGCCTAATTCTTGAATAATGAACCTTAGAAAATAATCTGATAATAAACTAGGATGCAGATATTACCCAATTCCATCACCAAAACCCAATCCGCGATCCTTGATCATTTTCACAATGGATAGAGAAGTCATTACTACTCACAATATCCATACAATGAATACCATTTTCAAGAAAATCATGAAGTTGCTTACTGCATTTAGTGCAATCACTGGCCCAGAAAATAACAAAATTGACACTGTCTTTTTTATGTTACTGTGAATATTCTATTAGATAAACCGTAGAGACTACATTGACTAATGCTAATGCAGACACTTGGTTACTAGAATTCAAGTACAATATAAATTTAGATCAGCAAAATTGAGGTGTGAAGATGATCAATGATATCGAAAAATTCAAGTAAAAATGCAGAAAATGTATGGACTAAAAAAGAATGTGCTTTCTTTAAGACCTTTCAAGATCAAACAACTTGAGTTGTCACATGAATTAATCTCTTTTTCCCTTATTGAAGGTATGGACTCTACTATTATGGATGTTTATTTTTCTCTACTGACATTTCAAGAGATTAAGTTGCCTTTCTTCTTCTATCCTTCTTTCGCTCTAGTTACTATCTAGGATTTTCAAAAATAGTTGAGCATCGAGAAACTTCGATATTTAGAAAAATGGAAACAAAAACTTGAATGAATGTAGCTTTCACTCTTTGAACTACCCTCGAGACGCAGACACGGGACCTAGAATCACAAGTGACCCCAAGCTAACCCTGCTGGCATGACATGAGCATACTAAGAATAATAATCGCTGATGTGGAAGCTACTCATAAGTAAATCTGAAATGGTGGGGAATACCCATATACAAAAACTGAATATATCAAATCTGAGAGTTTTAATACAAAAAAAATATCAAACTCAAATACTAAGTTGAATCTAACTATGTCTGAAAATAGCCTCTAACTGACTAGAAGTGTTGGGACATGCCCCAACTATACCTAGCAAAACTGAAACTAAACGACTGAAAACTGAAAGATAACATGACTATTGTCCTCAAAGAATGAGGACTCACCACTGATGCTGCTGAACTAGAGATCAGGAACCAATCTAAGCGTGATCTGGATGCTGAGAACCTGAACCTACATCACGAGAAGATATAGCGCAAAGTATGTGTCAGTACTTGAAAGGTACTGAGATGTAGGATAGAGTAAAACTAAAATAAACACATAACTGAACAAGTAATAAATCAAGAGTATAATTTGAACATGGTACAAATAGTGAATACT
This sequence comes from Solanum chiquidenum, assembly GCA_029582725.1. Lineage (NCBI taxonomy): Eukaryota > Viridiplantae > Streptophyta > Magnoliopsida > Solanales > Solanaceae > Solanum > Solanum chiquidenum. Next base: position 52,891 of record JAJOOS010000580.1, on the reverse strand, counting down.
GAGCTAACTGAGTGCAATGACCAAATTTATAACATGCTGAGACTGAATACTAACTATACTGAAATGTGTTCAATGAGATAGAGTCTGACTGAACTGTGGGAGATACTAATAATCTATAATAAAACCATATGAGTTAAATATGGAGTCTGATGTATACGCCCCATCGAGAGAACCCAATATACCCTGCCATAGGTATAGAGGTATGATTGGCCTGATCACTAAATATTGCCCTTAGAGGGGACTTACAACCTACGTGAGGCGTAGTTTTGGGACTATATGGGTGACTGACCCTAGTACAACTCAGTATTATGCTACTCCCAATAGATAAAATGATTAACACATTATCAGTGAATTCTGTAATATACTGGATACCTCAAAACTGACATGCAAATTGGGAATGCACATTAATACACTGATAATGACATATTCAAAAACTGAGGCATGTATATTTGAAATAACTGAAATATCTGACCTAGCATGTCTAATTCAAGAACTAAGGAAATACATAGTTAGGGTTCTGAAATTTATGCTAGAAACTAGGTAATAACATGATAATCTGATTCGGAACATTTAAATAACTAATTCATGATAATTTGATGGAGTTCTAGAAACCCTAGGTCTAGTTAATAATAGGGAATCAAGAATCTGACTGAATTCTAGGGACCCAATGGGCGAAAGGAACACACTAGTGAAATCCCACATACCTGGTGACGAATTCCATAAGGAAATCTTTTGATTTTGGGGCTGGAACTGATGGAAACTTGTTGCGTTCTTGAACTAGTGTTCTTGACTTCTTTCTTCTCGTAGCGTTCTAATTTTTCTAAGTTTAGATGAATGATCTGACTTAGGTAAGTTCTAGTTATGTTTCTAGGCTAAAACTGACCAAAATCACGTAGTTTAGGGTTTAAACGACGTAGTTTAGGGGTCTAACGCATAGGGAAAAGGCCAGAAGACCCTTAACATAAAATCCGTTGGAAGCCACCCACGGAGGGACCTATGGGCCGTAGGTCAACCTATGGTCCGTATGTCAACCTATGGTCCATAGGTTTGGGTCGTAGGTCAAGTCTTCCCGATAGGGCTTCAGTAAAATGAGTAAAACTTTTTACTCGGAGATGGGATTTAGCAAATTCGGCAGTGTTGGAAAGATGATTTAATTACCTATCATATAGAAAGTCATGGGACAAAAAAATTCTTTTGGGCTAAGAGTGATGACCATTTGAAGTTGACCCAATCAACAATTTCCCTCTAACTGGCTGCTGACCTTCACCAACGGTCAGACCTACGGTCCGTAGGTCCAACCACGGACCATACTGGTTGATTGTTGGTGAGATCAAAGCCTATAAATATTTGGGCCTTAACGACGGAACCAGACCTACGGTCTGTGGGTGGTTCCGTCGATACTGGCACCAGTTTTCTGAAAACTAGGATTTTTCTTTAATTTCAGATCCGAGGTGTTACATTATCTCCCTCTTGGGAACATTCGTCCTCGAATGAAGTCTAAACTAGTTGAGTATGGATGGAAGGAGCTGCAACCCTACCACTAAACACTGAGAACTGAATATCTGACTGAACTGAGTTCCAAGAACATGCAAATACGCTGAAAGTGCAAGTACAAATTGTATGAACATGATACTAAGACTGAATCTGCGCATGAATGACTGAAAAACTGAGGAGGAACTATTACCTCAAGCTGGAGTGGAATCGGAAGGAAAGAGGTGAGGATACTTGAACTTCATGGCTGCTTCTGTTTCACAAGTAGCTCTCTCTACGAACTGACTCCTCCAAAAAACCTTGACTAAAGCAACTTCCTTGTTTCTCAACCTTTGAACCTGACGATCGAGGATTTCAACTGGTACCTCTTCATAAGTGAGACTATCCTTCAAAATCATGCTTTCTAAAGGTGCAATAGACGTTGAATCACCCACACACTTCTTGAGCAACAAAATGTGAAAAACTGGATGCACTACTGCTAGTTCTGTTGGCAACTCTAAGTAATAAGTCACTTTACCAAACCTTTTAAGATCTTGTAAGGGCCTACATATATAGGAATAATCTTTCTTTCTGTCCAAATCTCATCACCCACTTCATAGGTGACACTTTCAGGAAAACCCAATCATCAACTTGGAACTCTAGTTCCCTTCTCCTTACATTTGTATAGGACTTCTGGCGACTCTAGGGTGTCTTAAGTCTATCTCTAATGAGTTGCACTTTCTCCATAGCATCATGAACTGAATCTAGTCCTATCAAGGCTACTTCACCTACTCCAAACCAACCCACTGGAGATCTGCATCTACGCCTATATAATGCCTCATAAGGGGCCATCTGAATACTAGAATGGTAACTATTATTGTAGGCGAACTTTATAAGAGGAAGGTGATCATCCCAACTACCCTTAAAGTCAATCACACAAGATCTCAACATTTCCTCTAAGGTCTAAATGGTATGCTCTGCCTTCTCATCTATCTGCGGATGAAATGATGTGCTAAGACTAACCTGAGTACCAAGACCTTTCTGAAAAACCTTCTAGAAATGAGAGGTAAACTGAGGACCTCTATATGAGATGATAGACAAAGGAACCCTATGCAACCTAACTATCTCATTAATGTAAAGCTTGGCGTAGTCCTCTGCCGAATCTGTATTCTTGATAGCCGAAGAGTGTGCAGACTTAGTAACTTTGTCAACAATTAACCAAATTGAGTCATGTTGTCTGCGAGTACGAGGTAAACCTATATTGAAGTACATGTTGATCACTTCCCACTTCCAAGTAGAAATGTCGATCTCTTGAGTCATACATCCAGGTTTATGATGTTCTACCTTGACTTGCTGACAATTGGGGCACTTAGCCACAAAATCTGCTATATCTCATATCATGCCATTCAACCAATAGACTTCCCACAGATCACAGTACATCTTAGTGGCGCCTGGATGAATAGAATATATGGAACTATGGGCTTCTGCAAGAATATGCTATCTTAACTCACCCACCTTAGAAACACATAATTGACTCTGATATCGAAGTACACCATCTCCCCCTGGGGAGAAAACCTCAACTCTCTGTTGGTGGACTGCACTCTTAAGTTGAAGCAAGATTGGATCACTGTCTTGCCTTTCCTTAACTTCCGCCACCAATGAAGATTCTGACCCATTTTGAACTGTTAAACCACTATCTAATATGCTCATAAGGTGAACTCCCTAGCGAGCAAGCCTGTGAACATCCTTCACTAGCTCTTTTCTTTCTTCCTCAATATGTGCTACACTACCCATAGATAGTCTCCTAAGAGCATCTGCTACTACATTGGCCTTACCAGAATGGTAAGGCACACTCATATCATAGTCCTTGAGGAACTCAAATCATCTCCTCTGGTGAAGATTCAACTCTTTCTGGGTGAATACATATTGACGGCTTATATGGACTGTGAACATATATACGTGAACACCATATAAGTAATATCTCCAAATCATAAGTGCAAACACCATTGTTGCAAGCTCGAAGTCATGAGTCAGATAGTTCTTCTCATGCACCTTAAGTTCTCTAGAAGCATATTCTATAACCTTATCTCGCTGCATCAACACACAACCTAGGTCGACTCTGGATGCATCACAATAGATAACATAACCGTCTAAATCCTCTAGTAGAGTCAAAATGGGAGTTGTAGTCAACCTAGTTTTCAGTTCTGCAAAGCTTTTCTCACAATCATCTAACCACTAGAACTTAACCTTTTTCTGAGTTAACTTAGTCAATGGAGAGGCTATGGATAAAAATCCTTCCACGAGCCTTCTGTAATAACCAGCCAACCCTAAGAAACTTCTGATATATGTAGGAGAGGTAGGTCTGGGCCATTGTTTCACTGCTTCTATTTTATGAGAATCCACTAGGATCCTTCGCTAGACACGATGTGACCAAGGAAAGCAATGGATTGCAACCAAAACTCGCACTTGTTAAATTTTGCAAATAAGTGGCAATCTTTGACATTTTGCAGAACAACTCTCAAATGACTCGCACGTTCTTCCTCATTCCTAGAGTAAATGAAGATATCATCAATAAAGACGATAACAAACAAGTCCAAGTACTGCTTGAACACTTTGTTCATTAAATCCATGAAAGCTGCAGGAGCATTGGTTAGTCCAAATGACATACTATAAATTCATAATGACCATACCGAGTTCTGAAGGTTGTCTTCGGAATGTCACTATCTCTGACTTTAAGCTGATGATAACCCGATCTAAGGTCTATCTTTGAGAAATGACTAGCACCCTGAAGTTGGTCAAACAATTCATCAATCCTGGGGATGGGATATTTATTCTTGATTGTGACCTTGTTCAACTGCCTATAGTCAATGAAAATTCTGAGAGAACCATATTTCTTCTTCACGAACAACATTGTGCACCCCATGGTGAAATACTAGGTCTGATGAAGTCCTTATCTTGAAGGTCTTTCAACTGCTCTTTCAATTCCTTAAGCTCAGCTGGAGCCATTCTGTAATGAGGAATAGAAATAGGCTGGGTATATGGAAGGAGATCAATTCCAAAGTCGACTTCCCATTCGGGAGGAACTCTGGGAAAATCTTTTGGAAACACTTCTGGGAACTTATTTACTACTGGAACTGACTCAAGAGTTGGGGTTTCGGAGCTTGAATCTTTAACCTGAACTAGATGATAGAGATATACCTTAGAGATTATTTTTCTGGACTTAAGGTAAGAAATGAATCGACCCATAGGCACTAAGCTACTACCCTTCCATTCTAGGATTTGTTCGTCTAGAAACTGAAAATGAACAATCCTAGTTCTACAATCGACTGAGGCATAACAGGAAGGTAACTAATCCATGCCTAGAATGACATCGAAGTCTACCATTTCTAACTCTACAAGATCTGCTAAGGTGACTTTCTGGGAGACTGTGACAGGGCAATTTCTGTATACCCGTTTAGCTATAACATGTTCACCAACTGGAGTAGAGATTGAGAAGGATTTTGAGAGAGTTTCTGGAATGACACCTAAGATTATTGCTATATAAGGAGTCCCAAAAGATAAAGTAGCCCCTGAATCTTTCCACTGAGTGTACCATATGTGAGCCATATCCTTAAGCTGGTAGGATGCCAACTCAACCCTACCATTACCAGTCACTTGCATCACTCCAAAGATTTTCTTAACCTCATCAATGAAGTTATGTGGGTCCTCACCAACTTGCAACCCTAAAAACTCAGGCGGATTCATTCTAACAAAAGCTCAAACTCTAGCTGCCACTGATCTATCATTTCTATTAGTAGGAACTGGAACCTGCTAATTGTTCTGGTTGGTCATACTCTGAGCCAAAAGCTGAATTACCATTTCGAAATTTTACATTCGAAACTTCCTGATCTGGGACTAGAGGAACTACATTAGCATTGTGTGCATTAGCACTCCTTCTGTAAGATCTATGAGGAGTCATGATCTTAAGCACATAACAATGGATTAGAAAGGAGATCATACCAACGCATGATACGAATATTAATAAAGTGAAGATTTCCTAAAACACCTCGTAGCCTCCCTCTCATTAGATGTGGTGCACTAAACACCCATGAAAAGGACTCTACTTAGTGCATCTTTTCAGACATCCTAGGACACTTACACCTAGTGCTCTAGTACTAAGTTTGTCAAGCCCCGAACTACCCCCGAGACGCGGACACGGGACCTAGGATCACAAGTGACCCCAAGCTAACCCTGCCGGCATGACATGAGCATACTAAGAATAATAATCACTGATGCAGAAGCTAATCATAAGTAAATCTGAAATGATGGGGAATACCCATTTACTAAAATTGAATATATCAAATCTGAGAGTTTTAATACAAAAGAAATATCAAAATCAAATACTTAGTTGAATCTAACTATGTATGAAAATAGCCTCTAACTTACTAGAAGTGTTGGAAAATGCCCCAGCCAAATCTAGCAAAACTGAAACTAAACGACTGAAAACTAAAACATAACATAACTATTGTCCTCAAAGAATGAGGACTCACCAATCATGCTGATGAACTGGAGATTGGGAACCGATCTAAGCGTGATATGGATGCTGAGAACCTGAACCTACATTACGAGAAGATGTAGTGCAGAGTATGCGTCAGTACTTGAAAGGTACTGAGCATGTAGGATAGATTAAAACTGAAATAAACATATAATTGAACAAGCAGTAAAGCAAGAGTATAATCTGAACATGATACATATACTCAATACTGAGCTTATTGAGTGCAATGACCAAATTTAAAACATGTTGAGACTGAAAACTAACTGTACTGAAATGTGGTCAATGCGATGGAGTCTGACTAAACTGTGGGAGCTACTAATAACAGATAATAAAACCATATGAGCTAAATGTGGAGGCCAATGTATACGCCCCATCGAGAGGACCCTATATACCCTGCCACAGGTATAGAGGCATGACTAGCATGATCACTAAATGATGCCCACATGATGCCCACAGAGGGGACTTACAAGCTATGTGGCTCGTAGTTCTAGGACTATAAGGCTGACTGACCCTAGTCCGACTTGGTATTATGCTACTCCCAATAGATTAAATGATTAACACATTATGACTGAATTCCGTAATATACTGGATAGCTCAAAACTGACATCCAAACTGGGAATGCACATTAATATATTGATAATGACACATTCAAAAACTAAGGCATGTATATCTGAAATAACTGAAATATCTGACCTAGCATGTGTAATTCAAGAACTAAAGAAATACATAGCTAGGGTTCTGAAATTTATGCTACAAAGCAAGTAATAACATGATAATCTGATTCTAAATATTTAAATAACTAAGTCATGATAATCTATTCAAGTTCTAGAAACCCTAGGTCTAGTTAATAATAAGGAATCAAGAATCTGACTGAACTCTAGGGACCCAATGGGCAAAAGGAACACACTACTGAAATCCCACATACCTGGTGACGAATTCCACGGAGAAATCTTTCGATTTAGGGGCTGGAGCTGATGGAATCTTGCTGCGTTCTTGAACTAGGGTTCTTGACTTCTTTCTCCTCTTAGCGTTCTAATTTTTCTATGTTTTGATGAAGGATTTGACTTGGGTAAGTTCTAGTTATGTTTCCAGGCTAAAACTGACTAAAACAACGTAAGTTAGGGTTTAAACGACGTAGTTTAGGGGTCCACCGCATAGAGAAAAGACAAAAAGACCATTAACTTAAAAGCTATTGGAAGCCACCCATGGAGGGACCTACGGGCCGTAGGTCAACCTACAATCCGTAGGTTTGAGTCGTAGGTCAAGTCTGCCCGACAGGGCTTCACTAAAACGAGCATAACTTTTTACTCGGAGATGGGATTTTAGCAAACTCGGCAGCGTTGGAAAGAGGATTCAATTATCATTGATATAGTAGGTCATGGGCCACCAAAGTTATTTTGGGCTAAGAGTGATGACCATTTGAAGTTGACCCAATTAGAAATTTCCTTCTAACTGGTTGTTGGCCTTCACCAACGGTTAGACCTACGGTCCGTAGGTCCAACCACGGATCGTACTGGTCAATTGTTGGTGAGATCAGATACTATAAAGATTTGGTCCATAACGACGGAACCCCACCTACGGTCCGTGGTCCCACCTACGGTTCGTGGTCTCACCTACGGTCAGTGGGTGGTTCCGTCGGTACTTGCACCAATTTTCTAAAAGTTAGAATCTTGCTTCATTTTCAGATTCGATGTGTTACAGTAGCATTATTCTTGTGCTAATGCAAAAGCTTTCAGTCAGATGATTGAAAGAGTTTAGACCCTAAACTGTTACAAAATTAGTTGTCTTAACTTAATACATCTCTGTTCAATTTACAAATCACATTCCTTTATTCAAACATGCCCTAATACTTTGTACTCTTATTTTCTATTGATATCTTATTTACTGCACTCTATTTTACGAAATCCATCAATAATTAAGGGCAAATCTTGTCCTATTGAGGGTGTGCCAAAATGAGGTCCTTAATTAGGTCATGTTAGGTCCTTATTTCCAAGCAGTTTTTGTGAGTATATCAACTTATTTCTCACATTAAGCTTATTTCTGGGTTGACAAAGAACATCAAGACTATCTACTCTATTATAGAAACTTATACGAACAACTATAATAATAGGGAATGAAAACACAAGTGCGAAAAGGGAATTGCGTAGACTAAATTGGGAACTCGTAGAATTCCAATTTCATAATTATGTCTTCAACTATTACAATTATTACAATTATATGAAAGAGTAATACTAAATTAAAAATTATGATATTATGTTGTTGCTGGTCCTAAATTATTGGACCTGAGTCAACCTGAGAAAGCAATTTGAACACTAAACATGAAAATCTAGGATCCCAATAAAGCCCAATTTCGTCACCATCGCCCAATCCGCGATCCTTGAACAATTTGATCCACTAAAGAGAAAAATCATCATTGTACACCTTCCTGAGCCAAACAGTTCCACCTTCATACTTCTTAGAGACATTCCCCTTAGTTTCATCCCACATGTCAACACACACACTGCAGCCGTTCTCCAAAATTTTGGTCATGTCCAAAGTCCAGTATCGAAGGATGTACTCAAACATCTCCAAAAATGGAATCATCAGCATTCCAACAACAATATCGTCATGGGTAATCTTTTTCTTGATCTGCCATGGGTTTTGCAGATCAATTTTTGGTGAAGGGTATAAGTACCTTATATCCACTAGTTCTCTAGTCACAACATGTGGAGTGTTGTTAACTTTGCAAGCTTCTTCTTCAGCTTTTGATGGAAAGAAATTGTAAAAGAAGGTCTTTTTAATGCTAAGAAAAGGCCTTTGATCAGCCATCGAAGAAACCAAGGAAGGATACAATTTTCAAGAAACTAAAATGTTGGAAAACAGAGAGGTAGTAACACCTTATAAAGACAAAAAATAGGTTTTCTATTCAAACTTTGGGTGGAAATCAGACAAAATTATTACAATTTTTAAATTCTAAACTTATTTTAGAGAAGAGTTATAAAAAAGGAAAAATGTGTGATTTTTGCATTTAAATTCAGGATAATAATTCAAAGATTGTTATGTTATGTGAAGTGTTGACAAAAATATGAGTTTAACAAATATCCATCGACGATGTAGAATTTTATACACAGTCAAGTAACTAAATGGGAAAATTCAACTTTCGGTCCTGATTCTTGAATCATTTGCACTAGTATCAATGAATCGTTTCTTTTAAATATAAGCGCAGAAAAGCAGACAGAAATTTGAGAATCCACATATTCCAATCATAGGACTAATTCGTTAATCATGAACCTTAGAAAATAATTTGAAAATTAACTTGATCAATTTATGTCACGACCCAGACCATCGTGATTGGCAACAACACTAACCCTCCGGTGGGACAACCACTACTGCAACCCAAACCAAGTAACTAAACCAAAAACTTAAGCATTTAAGGATACGAAATAGGAATAATAGCTAACAAAACTAAAGTTCCCATAAAATTCCAAAAGATATAACAACTAAACAATACGGAACTATGCCTAGAACCTGAAAGTCAATGTACCAAAACATCTAATAACGACCCAAAAGTCTAAACAAGAAGGGATACAACCCCAAACTAATGAACTAATAACTAACTAGAAAATTCTAAGTCCAAAATAGTGGACATAGACAAAAGAGAACCCATGGCAGCCCGAAAGAATTGGCTCACCCTTGAATTCGAACGATCACTGATCTTCTAAGGGAGGTCTGTCAATAGCCGCTTGAAGATGCCCTGTACTCAACAAAGAAAGAGCAAGTGCAATATCAGTACACAACCACAGTGTACGGGTAGGATTACGCAACTATCCCACTAAGTGCAACATATATAAGTCATTACAACAATATACAAATTCAAAATAACGAACATATACAATAACGATTATCGCATGCTCAACAACATACACAATTTGGACAAGTCATTGGTCCTCTGGGGGAACCCAAACCTAAACAGTTAGCAAAACCTAACGTGGTACCCGATCCAATGTTAATGTCGAAACGTGGCAATCGATCCCATAATTATGCCGTAATGTGCAACAGATCCAAATTAATTATGCCAGAATGTGGCAACCGATCCATTCAACACACCACAATCACAATCACAAGTATCTTCTCAAGTTCTTACAAATAAGTCATGATTCATGGTATTCATCATTCATCTATCTCATTTACAACAAGTTTGATCAATAATGCAACATTCACATACATGCAAGTATCATAATGAAGCAAGAACAAACATACATCACACAATCATAGAATCACAACCATCACCTACCTCGAAACAAGCTTGAAACCCTAAAAAACTTGATCCTTCCCTTTCCGAATTTGTTCCGCTTGTTCTTGGCCTACAAACAATCATAATAGCATGGGAATCAATAAACAATCACTAATTATCTTAATCGCTAACAATTCTATAAACCCTAGATCATACCCATGATCCCAAGCATAAAAAATAGGGTTGTTTCCACCATAGAATCTAGATCCAAACCCTCCCCCATCGATAATTACCCATTCTATTACGTCGTATAGATCAAAAAATAGATTCGGGGAGTGAAAAGCTTACCTTTAGCCTCAAGAATGGTGGAAAACTATCTAGAGTCGCCTGGAGTCCTTTCCTTAGCTCTAAAAGTCAAAAAGTGCAGAATGAGATCGTTTAGGGGTTTATTTACGATTGTAAGTCGCGTCTAGCACGTCACAACGGCCGTCACCCTGCTACAGTGACCCCGCCAGAGCGACAAAACCCAGTGCCAAAGCGGGTTGCACAAAACTGTGAGCTATTTTAATAAATCCAAGAGCCCCATTTCACAACACATCTCTAACCAACGACGTTCAGAAAATACCCTTCACTCTTAGATCGATTCTGGGAATTCTACTCGCCCAAACTCAATTTCGTAAAGTCGTACGGATTCTTTAACGAGTTATCTAAAAACTCATGTAATAAAAATCATAATTAACTCGTCCGATTGTTACCAGATTTCCCTACACCTTAAAGACTCCTATTTCGTCCAAATCTAGACTAGGTTGACAAAATCCAAATACTACGAAAAAGTTTTCCGATCCCAGATTTCCCCCCGTTGGCATTTCTATAACGACGGTAAAAGGTCGCTACAATAGATACCAATTTATCAATCACTCGTCCCCGATTGACAAAACTTAGGAAAAAAATAGGCTAAGTAAAGAATGAAGTAGTACCTGAATCGACGAACAATTGGGGATACTTGTCTTGCATGTCCCTCTCGATTTCCCAAGTAGCTTCCTCAACTGGACGATGCTTCCATTGAACTTTCACGGACTTAATCTCTTTTGTCCTCAACTTACACACATCACGATCAAGAATTGCAATCAGTTCCTCCTCATATTGGAGGTCCTTGTCTAACACAATTGAGTCCCACTTAATGATATAATCCCCGTCACCATGATACCTCTCCAACATGGACACATGAAATACCGGATGAACTCCTGATAAATTAGGAGGTAAAGCCAATCTATACGCTATCGGTCCCACATATTCAAGAACTTCAAATGGACCAATGTATCGTGGACTTAGTTTACCCTTCTTGCTAAATATCATCACCCCTTTCATGAGTGATACCTTAAGAAGAACATTCTCACTGGTTTGAAAGGTCATATGTCTTACCTTATGGTCTTCATACTTCTTCTGTTTACTCTGGGATGCTAAAAGTTTAGCTTGAATACTCCTCACCTTATCTTGAGCATCATTCACACCCCCAATGGTTTCACTTCTCCAGCCTCGAACCATCTTATGGGTGATCTATATCCCCTCCTATAGAATGCCTCAAATGGTGTCATATCTATGTTGGAGTGATAACTATTATTATAGGAGAATTCACACAAAGGTAGGAACTTATACCAATGCCCTCCAATGTCAATCACACATTCCCTCAACATGTCTTCCAATACTTGAATAGTCCTCTCCGATTGTCCGCCCGTCTGTGGATAAAAGGTTGTACTAAAAGTTAGTTGTGTGCCCAATTCATCATGCAATTTCTTCCAAAACTTGGATGTGAATTGGGTACCACTGTCTAAGATGATAAAAAGGATCACCCCATGCAATCTCATTATCTCTTTCACATAAACTTTAGTCAATTGTTCAGCATTATAATCTATTCTTACTGGAATAAAATGGGTTAACTTAATCAACCTATCAACCACTACCCAAATAGAATCAAGCTTCCCCAAAGTCTTGGGAAGACCAACCACAAAATTCATGGCTATTCTTTCCCACTTCCATTCTGTAATTGGCATTCTTTGAAGCAAACCTGCAGGCCCTTGAAGTTCATACTTCACTTGTTGACAATTTTGACACTTTGCCACAAACTCCGCTATGTCTTTCTTCATGCCCGGCCACCAATAAATTCGCTTCAGATCTCTGTATATCTTGGTCACACCTGGATGAATAGAATCTCGCGAACCATGAGACACTGCCAACAATTTCTCAATCAAGTCCTCTACTCTAGGAAAACATATTCTCCCTTTAAAATTGAGCTCACCATCTGCATCAAGAGTAGTCTCTTGTGCCTTACCAATCACAGTCTTCTTTCTAAGCTCCTTCAAATTCTCATCCTCAAATTGTTTGGCCTTGATCTCCTCAATGAATGTGGCCCTTACTTCAATACTAGCAAATACCCCACCTCTTTCTAAGATGCCCAACTGCATGAACTTAGACTCTAAAGTCTGAATTTCCTTAGCCAAAGGTCGCATGGTTACACTCAAGCAAGCTAAACTACCCATCCTCACCACTTTTCGACTCAAAGCGTATGCCATCACATTAGCCTTGCCCGGATGGTATTGAATGGTCACATCATAATCTTTAAGTAACTCCATCCACCATCACTTTCTTAAATTAAGATCCTTTTGAGTGAACACATGCTGCAAACTACGATGATCAGTAAATACCTCACACTTAATACCATAAAGGTAATTTCACAAGATCTTAAGAGCAAACACTACCGCTGCCAACTCTAAATCATGTGTGGGATAATTCCTCTCATGCACCTTCAATTGACACGAGGCATAAGTTATAACATTCTTATCCTACATCAACACAACACCCAAACCAGAATGTGAAGCATCACAATAAACAATAAAATCTTTACCTTCAACTGGTAATGCTAGAATAGGCGCGGTGGTCAAGAGAGTCTTGAGCTTTTGAAAGCTCTCCTCATATTTTTCAGTCCATTCAAAGGGTACCTCCTTTTTGGTCAAACGTGTCAAGTGAGTGGCAATGGAAGAAAAATTCTTCACAAATTGGCGATAGTAGCTAGAGAGCCCCACAAAATTCCTAACTTCCATCACAGATCTAGGCCTAACCCAATTCTTAACCGCCTAAATCTTTTGAGGATCTACCATTACACCTTCTTTTGAAACTACATGTCCCAAAAATGCTACCGAAGTCAACTAAAATTCACACTTAGAAAATTTAGCATACAACCTTTGTTTTCCAAGAACGCCTAAAACAATACGAAGATGGTCGGCATGCTCTTCCTTACTTTTTGAATAGACCAAAATATCATCAATAAAAACTATAACAAATAAATCAAGGAAGGTTTGAACACCCCATTCATCAAACTCATGAAAGTTGTTGGCGCATTGGTCAAACCAAAAACTCATAGTTCCCATAACGAGTCCTAAACGCCATTTTGGGCACATCCTCAGGCCTAATTTTCAACTGATAGTAGCTACACCTTAGATCAATGTTAGAGAAAATTGATGCACCTTGCAATTAGTCAAAAAGATCATCTATTCAAGGCAAAGGATACTTGTTTTGAATCGTGACCCTATTCAATTGCCGGTAATCTATACACATTCTCATACTACCATCTTTTTTCTTAACGAACAAAACTGGAGTAACCCATGGGGAAGCACTAGGACGAATAAATCCCTTATCAAGAAGCTCTTGGATTTAAGCCTTAAGCTCTTTTAATTCTTCCAGAGCCATGCGATATGGAGGGATGGAAATGGGACAAGTACCAAGCTCTAAATCAATGCAAAAATCTATATCTCTATCCGGAGGCATACGCAACAAATCATTAGGAAGCACTTCTCTAAATTTTGGCACCACAAGAATAGACTCCATAGATGGAGTCCCAACCTCAACATCCTAATATGAGCCAAATAATCCAAACAACCCTGGTCTACCAATTTTCAAGCCCGAATGGAGGATATGATTTTAGCATGCTTAGGCTGGTACACCCCTTCCCACTCTAACTTTTCCCTTCCCGAAATTTCTAGCGTTACTGATTTTGTATTTCCATTTAACACAGCATAATAGGGGGACAACCAAGTCATGCCTAAAATAATATCAAAGTCAGTCATATCCAAAATAACCAAATCAGCCCAAGTCTGAAAACCCATAAACAAAATAGCACAAGCACGATAGACATGGGTAATTATGACTGATTCTCCAATTGGGGTAGAAACATGGATAGGGGCATCAAGAATATCACAAATCATATCAAATTTTGAGGTAAATCTCACAGATACATATGAAAAAGTAGAACCCGGATCGAATAACATATTAGCTATCCAGTCACAGACAAGAATAGTATATGTGATCACCGCGTCAGACGCCTCTGCCTCATTCTTGCCCGGAAAAGCATAACACTAAACCTTATCATCTTGACGAGCCACTTCCCTGCCTGGTTGCACATTACCCTTGCATCCGTTACCATTCCCTCTACCTCCACGACCTCACTTATTACCTCCTCGCCCACCTTGTGGAAATCCTCTACCATTATTACCATTCCCCGTGGGTACCACTACTCTAGACTGTTGTTGCATGGGATCCAACACACGTGGGTGGGGACAATCTCTCCTCATATGCCCAGGTTCTCCACAATTATAGTAAGTACGATCAAAAGATGGTCTATCGCCTGTCGAAGGAGCGACTCCCCTATCCTAAATCAAATTATGAGATGGAGTTCCTGAGTAATTACCTGTAGAGGTGGGCATAGCGTACTGAATTGGCTTGACTGCAGGCATTGGCCTTCCGGACCCCTTGGAGTAAGAACCTTGGAAGTTGCCTGAATTCTTTGCCCTTTTTTCCCATGCCTTAGCTTGACCATCTCGCCTCACCCCCTCCACTTTCTTAACATAGCCTTTCACCTCATTAAAGCTTCTCCCTGCAGAAATCATATGAACAGATAATACTTGCAACTCAGAATTTAATCCTTTAATAATCAAACGGATCCTCTCCTCCTCAGTAGTCACCAACTACGTAGCATATCTACATAATGCGTGGAACTTGGCCTCATAAGCAGTCACAGACACACCACCTTGTTCCAAAGCCATAAACTCATCTTTCTTATGATCTCTCAAAGTTCTAGGCACATATTTCTCCAAAAATAGAGCATAAAGTGTGTCCAAGTGAGGGGAAGTAAAATTGAAGATCTGCATTCCATGTAAGCTCTCCACCATTGCTTAGCCTCACCTTGAAGTTGAAAAGTCACGAACTCAACCCCATGTTGATGGACAAATCCCAACTTATGAAGCCTCTCATATCAATATAAGATAAACTCATAAGTATCCTCATTATCAGAACCAAGAAATACAAGAGGCTTTAACTTCAAAAACTTAGTCAACATTTACTAGTCATAACAGAACCCAACAGAGGACGAAAGAAAGCATTAGTACCTACGTTTCCAACCACCTTGGGAGTAGTGATAGCAATAGTGGGATTAGCGAGAGCTTGAGTTGCTTGAATGGATGGAAGAACTCCAAGACCATCCAATCCCTTCAAAAATGACATGATTTGTTGAGCTAACACTTGGTCGATGGGAGGAATATATGTAGCCTCGGCCTGCACCCTTTCCTCTTGTCCAACCTTCTCAACATTTTCAACATTCTGAACATCAACATTCTCTTCTACCTCTTCATGATATGTGGGAGGGGCCTCATTTTGGGGAACATTTTCAATCGGTACCCCATTTCTAGCAGGCGCTACCCTTCCACGGTCTCTACCCCTTGCTCTTTCTCTACCCCTGCCTTGACCGCGACCTCTCACTGCAGATTCCTCAACTGGAGCATTGGTAGGAGCTACGGGCCTGACGCTGTTGTATCTAGTGTTAACCATCTGCGGACAAAAGAGTGAATAAGGTTAGATACCAATTTTAATCGACAGAAACCAATTGAAATCAAGTTATAGCACGAAGGAGAAAAGAGAAAATAGAGAGATTTCCTAAAGTTCTATAGCCTCTCGAAGAAAAGTAAAGGCGTCCCCGTACCATTTCGTGAGACTCTACTAGACTCATTTTGGTACATCGAGATCAATGAACCTAGGCTCTGATATCAACTTTGTCACGACCCAGACCGTCGTGATTGGTACCCACACTAACCCTCCAGTGGGAGAACCACTACTACAACCCAAACCAAGCAACTAAACCAAAATCTTAAGCATTTAAGGATACGAAACAGGAATAATAGCTAAAAAAACTTAAGTTTCCATAAACTTCCAACAGATCTAACAACTAAACAATGTGGAAATTACGCCTAGAACCTGAAAGTCAATGTACCAAAATATCTAATAACGAACCAAAAGTATACACAAGAAAGGATACAACCCCAAACTAATGAACTAATAACTAACTAGAAAACTCAAAGTCTGAAATGGTGGACATAGACGGAAGAGAACCCATGGCTTCCCGAAAGAATTGGCTCACCCTTGAATTTGACCGATCGCTGATCTTCTAAGTGAGGTATGTCAATAGCCACTTGAAGATGCCTTGTACTCAACAAAGAAAGAGCAAGTGCAGTAACAGTACACAACCACAGTGAACATACATAATTCATTACAACAATACACACATGCAAAATACTGAACATATACAATATTGATTATCACATGCTCAACAATATACACAATTAGGACAAGTTATTGATCCTCTCAGGGAATCCAAACCCAAAGAGTTAGCATACTGGAACATAGTACCCGATCTAATGTTTATGTCGGAACGTGGCAACCAATCCCATAATTATGCCGGAATGTGGCAACCGATCCAAATTAGTTCTGTCGGAACGTGGCAACCGATCCATTCAACACACCACAATCACAATCACAAGTATCTTCTCAAATTCATACAAATAAGTCATGATTCATGGCATTCATCATTCATCTATCTCATTTACAACAAGTGTGATCAATAATGCAACATTTGCATACATGCAAGTATCATAATGAAGCAAGAACAAACATACATCACACAATCATAGAATCAGAACCATCACCTACCTCAAAACAAGCTTGAAACCCTAAGAAACTTGATTCTTGCCTTTCCGAATTTGTTCCTCTTGTTCTTGGTCTACAAACAAACATAATAACACAAAAATCAATAAACAATCACTAAATACCCAAATCGCTAACAATTCTATGAACCCTAGATCATACTCATGATCCTAAGTATCCAAAATAGGGTTGTTTCCACCATACAATCTAGATCCAAACCCTCCCCCATCGATAATTACCCATTATATTATGTTCTACGAATTGAAAAACAGATTCAGTGAGTGAAAAGCTTACCTTTAGCCTCAAGAATGGTGGAAAACTGTCGAGAGTCTCCTAGGGTCCGTTCCTTCGCTCTAAAAATCAAAAAACTGCAGAATGACGTCGTTTAGGGATTTATTTATGACCTTAAGTCGCGTATAGCCCGCCACAGCGGCCCTGCCACAGCAACAAAATCCAGCGTCAAAGAGGCTTGCATGAAACAATGAGCTATTTTAATAAATCCAAGACCTCCATTTTACAACACACCTCTAACCAACGACGTTCAGAAAATATCATTCACGCTAAGATTGATTTCGGGAGGTCTACTCGCCCGAATTCAATTCCATAAAGTAGTACGGATTTTTTAATGAATTATCCAACAACTCATGTAATCAAAATCATAATTAACTCACACGATTGTTACCAGAATTCCCTACACCTTAAAGACTCCGATTTCGTCCAAATCTGGACTAGGTTGGGAAAATCCAAATACTATGAAACAATTTTCAGGTCCCAAATTCCCCCCCGTTGGCATTTCTCTAACGATGGGAACAGGTCTTTACAATTTCACGATGGATAGAGAATAGTCATCAGTACTCAACTTCCTATTTGGATTCCACAACTTCCAAAAGTAAGTTCTTCCTGGGTAATCTCTTTCATAATGTGACTCGCGTTATTCACACCGAATATCAGGGGAGGGCCTATATGTATTAGCTCTTGAGTCTTTACTCGTGATGTGTTGTTAACTTTGCAGGCTTCTTCTTCAATGTTTGATGGCATGAAACTAGTGAGAGTATATATTTGTGGATCATTATCTTGATAAACGACTATTTATGTCATTTATTTCTTATTTATTTGAGTTATTTAGCAAATAGATTACCATTTACATTTTGTCCTTATGTGAACTTTGACCAAAACAGAACCCTTGAGAAATTATCCTCCCTGGTAATATTATATTGTCTATAATGTCTGTTCATACATTTCTCAAACGTAGATACACCATAATATGCAATTGTCTGATGTTTGTAATAACTTACATAATTTTAGATCGTAGTGAGACATTTCTAATACGATTATCAGCTTGATCGAAAGCAATCATTAGACTGTTTCTGAAAGGTACATAAAACATGTAAGATATTTTTTTAAAAGGTCATTTATTAAAAATAAAAAGCTCAATATGTCATCGAACTTCAGAAAATTTCACAAGTTGTCCCCCTAGTGCAAACATTAGTGACTTCTTCCATGTTAATAGGGTCCTGGGAAAGGCCTGACGCCAAGGGGTGTGATGTAAATAGCCTACCCTAGTGCAAACATTAGTGACATCCTCCATGGCTCAAACCGGTGACATATAGGTCACACATAGATAACTTTATGTTGTTTCAAGGATCTCCTCCCGATATAGCAATATATATGTAGATCTAGTAATAGATTCACATAATATGAAATATTAAATAAACGTGAAAATACTGATGACAGATAGACTCGTAATATGAAAACATTAAATAATACGACAATACACGTGACAAATAGACTTATAATATGAAAATATTAAATAATGTGACAATACACGTAACAAAATCATATTACACTAAAAGTGGGAAGCCACAAAGTTACAAGTCGAAATATCATTTTACCCCTATTCTAATTCAAAATGTTATGAAATATCGAAGAAGTTAAATATGAATTATTAAAAATATTTCACATTATTCTCACCTCCTAACTTAATTGCAAGCTAAAGAGTCTTAAATTGACCATATTCATTTTGTAAGTTACCCAGTGACCAGTTAATTACATATGATTAATATGTCAAAAAAAAAAATGAAAATGTTTATGGTTAATTTATTGGTTAACCTTTGAATAAAATAATTTCATTGCAATTTAAATTTTTCCTTTAACATATTTCTTCCAATCATGTATTTAGTTTACCCTAATAATAAGAATGATATTTGTTAATAACATGCAAAACTTCTCACATTTCTGATGAATATAGACAATTAATTAAAGAAAATTTAATAGTTATGTAGATTAAAGAAATTCTATTAAATATTAAATAATTGCTAAATGTTGTCAAACATTTTTGTTTTCCACCATTTAGTATTCCCTCCGTCCAATAATAGATGTTCACTATACCAAAAATAGTTGTCCATCAATCCTTGTCCAATTTAGAAAATCAATAGATAATTTACCTTTTACGTCTATTTTACCCTTTCTATTAAATACTATTTATCATCTAACACATTTTCCAACGCATTAAATTTAATAAAGTCAAAGGGAACAATAGTAATATTACCCTTATTATTTATTGTTTCTTAAGGGGTGTGTCAAGTTAAAAGTGGACAACTTTTGTTGGATAGAGGGAGTGATAATTAACACTAATGATGAATTCATATTGAATTTTCTCATTGAACATCTTATATAAATTAGTATCAAGAATGCGTCATGCTTCCACCATTGGATGAAAGAAATTCAATAGCTATGTAACAATTTATCCTCATCTGTCAGTTCTACTTTTATTTTCTTTGTTCATTTTTTCCTCAAACCATTAACTAATATGGTGAAGTTTTTTCATATTCTATGTAAATTTTATGAGATCACATTTTGGGTTTTATTATGCGAAACAAAAAATTATAGAGTTTATTATAGTGCATTTTAATGAAGCAGTAACATAAGACACGGCGTTGTGCTTCAAATTTTTTGTTGAATCATGAATTAGTCAAATTACATTCTATTCTATATTACAATCTTTTATTTTCTGGTAATTATGTCCTATCATATAGTGTACCAAATTTAACATTTACAATATGTTTAGATTAAATTTTAACGTGCAAAGCATGTTCCCTGAACTAGTAGACTCATAATATGAAAATATTAAATAGTGTGAAAATACACATGACAAATAGATTGTTGCGCCTACTATGAATTACCCTGGCGTTCCTTCAAAGTTGATCAGGCATTAAGGCTTATTCAACCTAAACATCTTCTTATTTTATTCTTTAATTATTTTATTTTGCAATGAAAAAGAGGACCAACAGAGGTAAACAAAATATTGAAATGGAATTGTTTGAATTCAAAGAAGTGTGCGCTGCTACTTTCTCGCAAATGAAAAACACCCTATTGTTCAAGTGTAAATCACAGAGACAATGGACCAATTTCTTTGTTGTATTATTGCAAGAATAACCATTATTTGTAGGTGTACAAATTAAATATATATAAGGAAATAAAATTTTAAAAAATCCCTAATATTTCTACATATTCTCTACCTATGATAGTGCAATGTATAATATATGTAAACTTGTCTATGTGCATTCTGCAACACTCCCCCTGAAGTTGGAGCATAGATATTAATCATGCCCAACTTGTTAAAAAGATATTCCACGTGATTTCTACTTAAAGCCTTCGTAAATAATATACCCAATTTCTCCCCAGTCTTCACAATTCAAGTGAAAAATGTGTTCTCTTAAATCTTCTCATGGATAAAGTTACAGTCAAATTCTATTTGTTTTGTTTGTTCATGGTACACTGGACTTGAGGCAAAATGCAGAACAACCTGATTATGGCACCAAAGTTTTGCTGGAAAAGAAGGCTCCAAACCAATCTCAGTTAAAAGGTGATTTATCCATAGTATTTAACAGGTGGATTGAGCCATAGCTCTATACTCGGATTCTTTACTAGATCAAGATACAACATTTTGTTTCTTACTCTTCCAAGATACCAAATTTCCACCAACAAATATTCAAATAGCTAGTAGCAGATCTTCTATCATTCTTGATCCAGTTCAATCAACATCGACTAGTCATATGTTTCTCAACCTTGGATACAACATAATAGGCTAATGTCTCAAGTTATTAAGAACTTACATAATTTTAGATCATAGTCGAACATTTTTTCATAAGATTATCAGCTTACTCAAAAGGCCACATATTGACTTTACTGCTGAAATTGTAAATAATGGAACAAATATTGATGTTTCAGACTAGATACATTGATATTACATTAAGAAATCTTTAGGACACTTCCAACACCATAAATAACGCCCTAAGACAAGAATGAATATTAGTTATATAATACATAGCCTACGATTAACTAGATCACAACCTTTCTAGACATTCACAAAATTACACAATGTAAAAATTTCCTCTTTTAGCCCATTCAAAAATACGCCATATAACAGTCCATCAGACACCTCATGCTTAGACGCTGACACCTTTTCAAATTCCTCATGAAATGCGGTTACTGTCGTAACCTGCTTCAGCCCCTTAAAACAGCATACTGATTGATCTTTTGAGAATGATGAAATCGGTTCAACAACTCCCTTTGAAGTTTTCCCAGGTTAACATTGGTTGACAAGACCTATTCAATAATAGCAATTAAAGGCCTTTCCTTCCAAACAAACACATGCTACCTGTTAACATTCTGCGTCAGAAATTTCATTTACTCCAAAATGCCGTTCCACATTGAAAATTCATCCTAAAGGATCCTCTCTTTCGAAAACTGGTAGTTGTGGTTTCCAAAATTTCTTCCCATTTTTTTCTCCAGCTAAGTTGACATCGCTTCCCTCTTCTAAGTTTCCGATGAATCTAGTTTGAGAAAGCGATGATTCTCCCATCATGGTTCTCCCATGTGCTTCAATTCTTGCAAAAGACTCTTTTATTTCATGAAACCATCCTTTCAGTTTTTTGACATCTTATCTTACCCCTGTCAAATTAGTCTCCACTTGTTCGACTCGTCTCTCCATTCTATTCACCATCTCGGAAAGTTGCTGCTTTAATATCAAATTGATAGACTTTACTGCTAAAATAGTAAATAAAAGAACAGATATTAATGTTTCACACCAGATACATTGATATTACACAAGAATTCTAAAATACAATCACTAGGACACTGCCAATACCACAAACTTCATCCTAAGACATGAATGAATTTTAGTTATATAATACATAATCTACGATTAAATAGATCACAACCTTTCTAGACATTTGAGAGGCTAGAGCTCTCCCAGAATTCCCTTTTTCTTTTCCTGAACACCCTTTTTTAACTGCCTTGCCCCTTCTCTACATAAACAACCAGACAGCTATTAAGTCTTTTAATTTTTTGTTTTTGTCTCTTAGAATAAGACTTTATAACTTGCGGCACATCAGTACATAATCGTTTATGAATTTTTTTTAAATAAGGTCATTTATTAAAGGAAAAAGGCTCAAATACGCTATCAAACTTCAGAAAATTACACAAGGTGTACCCAAAATGTAATGCGATTGATTGTTTGTCCCCCGCTAAAAAAGTCTTTAAAGAATGATAAATTGTTCCTTCTTATGGCACGTGTTGGAACCCTTACCAGGAAGGTATCCATTCTTGTTTGCAACTTAGAGGAGAAATCAATCAGCTGAGAAAACTAGTGAAACAAAGTTTGTAACACTAGACTTGCTGATAAACTCTGGTGGTGAATAACATATCAAACTGTGTACTATCACCTAGTATTTGGAGACTTGCTAAGCTACGACATATGAGAATTGATGATTATTCTGTATTTGAACTAATTGTGTTATAAGAGGACACAAAGTTAGAGAAGTTGAGAAAACTATATCAGCTCAACCTTTTCTATTTGGAAGACCCAGAGGAATCTTTTCCCATGCACAAGGAATAGAAGTATTGTGGAGACCTCAAACAATTTTGCTTCATTAAAGTCAAACACACAGTATGGAATACATTAACTTAATGATTCAGCCCTGATTATTAAGGAATATGTTGCAGATATGATGCGAGAAGACAAGGTTGGGGTAATATTCTACATGTGAGTTTGTGCGTGAAATGGGGTCCTTATTTTCAAGCATTTGTTGTGATTATATCAACTTCGGAAGAATGACCATTTAAACCTTGCCTTTTTGTGACAACGTTATATCTACTCACAATGTCCATTGAATCTGCTTACTGCATTTATTGCAGTCACTAGCCCATAAAATAACAAAATGGACTGCGTCTCTTTGATGTTACTGTGCATATTATGTTAGATGAACTACAATGATGAATGCTAATGCAAACACTTGGTTACTAGGATACACGTACAAAACAAGTTTAGATTAGAAAAATCGAGATGTGAAGACGATCGATGATAACAATAAATTCAAGCAAAAATGTAGAAAAGGTTCTATTAAAAGAAATATACAAATTGAGAAAGAATGTGCTTGTTGTACGACCTTTCAAGAATGATAGTACAAGATGTTTTGGAAAAACTGTGATCAAATAGCTCGAGTTATCACAAGATACTCAAAACTGTACAACCATATCTAATTATCAGTTCTTTGTTCATTCTAATTCAAATCTTAGCTATTTAGGCATGATATTCAAGATTGTATAACCATGCATTGAGGCACAAGATCTTTAATAGGGAGCAAACAGATGAATTGAATTGTATAACCACTCATCTCTTAGTTATCGAATAGCAGATTGTGCAAGAAATCTTTTCTAAACTATTACTCCCAATACAAAAAAAAACAGATTAAGAAGACTAAATTTGGGAATCTGCAAAACCATCATATATTCATACTCCATATACATCAACTTATTGGTCCTAATTCTTATATCGTTTACACAATTGTCAGCTAAACTTTTCTTGCTATACAATTACAGAAAAGCAGACAAAAATTTGAGAATCTAGATATTCCAATCACAAGTACGAAAGAAAAAATACAGGCCTAATTCTTTGATAATGAACCTTAGAAAATAATCTGAAAATAAACCTTGATAATAAACTAGGATGCCGATATAACCCAATTCCATCACCAAAACCCAATCTGCGATCCTTGATCAATTTCACAATGGATAGATAATAGTCATTACTGCTCACAATATCCATACAATTAATACCATTTTCAAGAAAATCATGAATCTGCTTGCTGCATTTAGTGCAGTAACTAGCCTAGGAAACAGTAAAATGGACACTGTCTTTTTGATGTTACTGTGAATATTTTGTTAGATGAACCGTGGAGAACTACATTTACTAATGCTAATGCAGACACTTGGTTACTAGAATTCAACTATAATATAAATACAGATAAGCAAAGTTGAGGTGTGAAGATGATCAATGATATCGGCAAATTCAAGTAAAAATGTAGAAAAGGTATGGACTAAAACAGAATGTGCGTTCTTTTAAGCCCTTTCAATATAAAACAACTTGAGTTGTCACAGGAATTAAGCTCTTTTTCCCTTATTTAAGGTATGGACTCTACTATTATGGATATTTATTTTGCTCTACTGACATTTCAAGAGTTGAAGTTTCCTTTCTTCTTCTATCCTTCTTTTGCTCTAGTTATTAGCTAGGATTTTCAGAAACAGTTGAGCATCGAGCAACTTCGATTATACAGAAAAATGGAAACAAAGACTTGAATGAATGTAGCATTATTCTTGTAGTAATGCAAAAGCTTCCAGTCAGATGATTGAAGGAGTTTAGACCCTAAATTGTTAGAAAATTAGTTGTCTTAACTTAATACATCTTTGTTTAATTTAGAAATCACATTCCTTTATTCAAACATGCCCTAATACTTTGTACTCTTATTTTCTATAGATATCTTATTTACTGCACTCTATTGTACGAAATCCATCAAGAATTAAGGGGTAATTTTGTACCATGAGGGTATGCCAAAATGGAGTCCTTAATTAGGTCATGTTAGGTCCTTATTTTCAAGCATTTTTTATGAGTATATCAACTTATTTATCACATTAAGCTTATTTCTAGGTTGACAAAGAACATCACAACTATCTAAACTATTATACAAACTTAAAAGAACACAATAATAATAGGGAATGAAAACACAAGTGCAAAAAGGAATTGCGCAGACTAAATTGGGAACTTCTAGAATTCCATTTCATAATTATGTCTTCAACTATTACAATTATATAAAAGAGTAATACTAAACCAAAGACTATGATATTATGTTGTTTCTAGTCCTAAATTATTGGACCTTTCCACTAAGAGCCAACCTAAGAAAGCAATTTGAACAATAAATAGGAAAATCTACGATCCCAATAAAGCCCAATTTCATCACCATCGCCCAATCCACGATCCTTGATCAATTTGATGCACCAAAGAGAAAAATCATCACTGTACATCTTCCTGATCCAAACAGTTCCACCTTCATACTTCTTAGAGACATTCCCCTTAGTTACATCCCACTTGTCAACACACACACTGTAGCCGTTCTTCAAAAGTTTGGTCATGTCCAAAGTCCAGTATCGAAGGATGTACTCAAACATCTAGAAAAATGGAACCATCAGCATTCTAACAACTATCTCATCATAGGTAATCGTTTTCTTGATCTTCCATGGGTTTTATAGATCCATTTTGGGGGCAGGGTATAAGTCCCTTATTTCCACTAGTTCTCGAGTCACAATATGTGGAGTGTTGTTAACTTTGCAAGCTTCATCTTCAGCTTTTGATGGAAAGAAATTGTAAAAGAAGGTCTTTTTCATGCGAAGCAAAGGCCTTTGATCATCCATCGAAGAAACCAAGAAATGATACAATTTTCAAGAAAATAAAATGTTGAAAAAGAGGTAGCAGTAACACCTTATAAAGACACAAATTAGGTTTTCTATTCCAACTTTGAGCGGGAATCAGAGAAAATTATTACTTTTAAAATTTTAAACTTATTTTGGAGAAGAGTTATATAAAGGAAAAATGTGTCATTTATGTTATGCGAAGTGTGGATAAAAATATGAGTTTAACTAATATCCATCGACGGTGTAGAATTTTATACACGGTCAAGTAACTAAATGGAAAAATTCAACTTTTGGTCCTAATTCTTGAATCATTTGCACAAGTATCAATGAATATTTTCTTGCAAATACAAGTGCAGAAAAGCAGACAGAAAATTGAGAATCCACATATTCCAATCATAGGACTAATTTGTTAATCATGAACCTTAGAAAAAAATTAGAAAATTAACTTTGATCAATTTCACGATGGATAGAGAATATTCATTAGTACTCAGCTTCCTAAATGGATTCCGCAACTTCCAAAAGTAAGTTCTTCCTGGGTAATCTCTTTTCTGATGTGCCTCGCGATATTCAGACTGAATATCAGGGGAGGGCCTATCTGTATTAGCTCTTGAGTCTTTACTCGTGATGTGTTGTTAACTTTGCGGACTTCTTCTTCAACGTTTGATGGTATGAAACTGGTGAGAGTATATATTTGTGGGTCATTATCTTGATAAACGACTATTTATGTCATTTTTTATTATTTATTTGAGTTATTTAGCAAATAGATTACCATTTACATTTTTTCCTTATGTGAATTTTGCCCAAAACAGAACCTTTGAGAAATTATCCTCCCGGATAATATTATGTTGTCTATAATGTCTGCTCATATATTTCCCAACCTTAGATACACCATAATATGCAATTGTCTGATGTTTGTATTAACTTACATAATTTTAGATAGTAGTGAGATATTTCTCATACGAATGTCAGCTTTATTGAAAGGGATCATTAGACTGTTTTTGAAAAGTACATAAAACATGTAAGAGAATTTTTTTAAAAAGGTCATTTAATAAAAATAAAAAGCTCAAATATGTCATCGAACTTCAGAAAATTTCACAAGTTGTCCCCCAAATATAGAGGTCTTGATTTTTTGTCCCCCATAAGAAAGTCTTTTAAAGCAATGTCATTCCGTGTTAACAGGGTCCAGGGAAAGGCCCAACGCCAAGGGGTGTGATGTAAATAGCCTACTCTAATGCAAACATTAGTGACTTCTTCCATGGCTCAAACTGGTGACATATAGGTCACACATAGATAACTTTATGTTGTTTCAAGGATCTCCTCACGATATAGCAATATATATGTAAATCTAGTAATAGATTCACATAATATGAAATATTAAATAATCGTGAAAATACTGATGACAGATAGACTCGTAATATGAAAACATTAAATAATATGACAATACACTTGACAAATAGACTTGTAACATGAAAACATTAAATAATGTGACAATACACGCAACAAAATTATATTATACTAAAAGTGGGAAGCCACAAAGTTACAAGTTGAAATATCATTTTACCCCTATTCTAATTCAAAATTTAATGAAATATCGAAGAAGTTAAATATTAATTATTAAAAATATTTCACATTCTTTTCACCTCCTAACTTAATTGCAAGCTAAAGAGTCATAAATGGACCATATTCATGTTGTAAGTTACATAGTGACCAGTTAATAACATCTGATTAATATGTAGAAAAAATGAAAATAATTTTGGTTAATTTATTGGTTAACCTTTGAATAAAATAATTTTATTGCAATTTATATTTCTCCTTTAACATATTTCTTCCAATCATGCCGTAATAATAAGAATGATATTTGTTAATAACATGCAAAACTTCTCACATTTCTGATGAATATAGACAATTAATTAAAGAAAAATTAATAGTTATGTAACTTAATGAAATTCTATTAAATATTAAATAATTGCTAAATGTTATCAAACATTTTGTTTTCCACCATTTAGTACTCCCTCCGTCCAACAATAGATGTCCACTATACTAAAAATAGTTGTCCAACAATACTTGTCCAATTTAGAAAATAAAGAGATAATTTACCTTTTGCGTCTATTTTACCCTTTATATTAAATACTATTTATCATCTAACACATTTTCCAACGCATTAAATTTAATAAAGTCAAAGGGTACATTAGTAATATTACCCTTATTATTTATTGTTTTTTAAGGGGTGTGTCAAGTTAATAGTGGACAACTTTTGTTGGACAAAGGGAGTGATAATTAACACTAATGATGAATTTATAATGAATTTTGCTCATTGAACATCTTATATAAATTATTATCAAGAATGTGTCATGCTTTCACCATTGGATGACAAAAATTCAATAGGCATGTAACAATTTATCCTCATTTGTCGGTTCCACTTTTATTTTCTTTGTTCATTTTTTCCTCAAACCATTAACTAATATGGTGAAGTTTTTTCATAAAAGTTTTTTGTTATGTGAAACCAAAAACTATAGAGTTTATTATAGTGCATTTTAATTAAGCAGTGAAATCAGACACGGGGTTGTGCTTCAAGTTTTTGGTTGAACCATGAATTATTCAAAATCCATTATGTTCAATATTACGATCTTTTATTTTCTGGTAATTATGTCCTATCATATAGTGCACCAAATTTATCATTTACAATATGTTTAGATTAAGTTTTTGGGATAAACGTGCAAAGCATGTTCCCAGAACCAATAGACTCATAATATGAAAATATTAAATAGTGTGCCAATACACATGACAATTAGACTCTTGCACCTACTATGAATTACCCTGGCGTTCCTTCAAAGTTGCTCAGGCATTCAGTCTTATTCAACCTAAACATCTTCTTATTTTATTTTGCAATGAAAAAAAGGACCAACAGAGGTAAACAAAATATTGAAATGGAATTGATTGAATTCAAAGAAGTGTGCGCTGCTACTTTCTCGCAAATGAAAAATATCCTATTGTTCAAGTGTAAAACACAGAGACAATGGACCAATTTCCTTGTTGTATTATTGCAAGAATAACCGTTATTTGTAGGTGTACAGATTAAATATATGTAGGGAAATAAAATTTAAAGCAGTCCCTAATATTTCTACATATTCTCTACCTATGTTAGTGCAATGTATAACATATGTAAACTTGTCTATGTGCATTCTGCAACACTCCCCCTGAAGTTGGAGCATAGATCTTAATCATGCCCAACTTGTTAAAAATATATTCCACATGATTTCTACTTAAAGCCTTCGTAAATATTATACCCAATTTCTCCCCAATCTTCACAATTCAAGTGAAAAATGTGTTCTCTTAAATCTTCTCATGGATAAAGTTACAGTCAAATTCTATTTGTTTTGTTTGTTCATGGTACACTGGACTTGAGGCAAAATGCAGAACAACCTGATTATGGCACCAAAGTTTTACTGGAAAAGAAGGCTCCAAACCAATCTCAGTTAAAAGGTGATGTATCCATAGTATTTAACAAGTGGATTGAGCCATAGCTCTATACTCGGATTCTGTACTAGATCGAGATACACCATTTCTTTTCTTACTCTTCCAAGATACCAAATTTTCACCAACAAATATACAAATAGCTAGTAGTAGATCTTCTATCATTCTTGATCCAGTTCAATCAACATCGACTGCTCATATATATTTCCCAACCTTACATACAACATAATAGGCTAATGTCTCATGTTAGTAAGAACTTCCATAATTTTAGATCATAGTCGGACATTTTCTCATAAGATTATCAGCTTGCTCAAAAGGGCACATATCGACTTTACTGCTGAAATAGTAAATAATGGAACAAATATTGATGTTTCAGACTAGATACGTTGATATTACAACAAAAAATCACTAGGACACTTCCAACACAATAAATAACACCCGAAGACATGAATGAATATTAGTTATATAATACATAACCTATGACTAACCAGATCACAACCTTTATAGACATTTAGAAAATTACACAGGGTACAAATTTCCTCTTTCAGCCTATTCAAAAATACGCCAAATAACAGTCCATCAGACACCTCCTGCTTAGACGCTGGCACCTTTTCAAATTCTTCATGAAATGCGGTTACTGTCGTAACCTGCTTCAACCCCATTAAAACAGCATACTGATGATCTTTTGAGAATGATGAAATCGGTTCAACAACTCCCTTTGAAGTTTTCCCAGGTTAACATTGGTTGCCAAGATCTATCAGATAATAGCAATTACGCCTTTCCTTCCAAACAAACACCCGCTTCCTGTAATCTTTCCGCTTCAAAATTTTCATTTACTCCAAAATGTCGTTCCACATTGAAAATCCATCCTAAAGGATTCCCTCCTTCGAAAATTGGTAGTTGTGGTTTCCAAAATTTCTTCCCATTTTTTTCTCCAGCCAAGTTGACATCGCTTCCCTCTTCTTAGTTTCCGATGAATCTAGTTTGAGAAAAGGATGATTCTCCCATCATGGTTCTCCCATGTGCTTCCATTCTCGCAAGAGACTCTCTTATTTCT
Source organism: Solanum chiquidenum (assembly GCA_029582725.1). Classification (NCBI taxonomy): domain Eukaryota; kingdom Viridiplantae; phylum Streptophyta; class Magnoliopsida; order Solanales; family Solanaceae; genus Solanum; species Solanum chiquidenum. Next base: position 22,369 of record JAJOOS010000580.1, on the reverse strand, counting down.
TGAAACCATCATTCCGGTTTTTTGACATCTTCTCTTACCCCTGTCAAATTAGTCTCCACTTGTTCGACTCGTCTCTCCATTCTATTCACCATCCTGGAAAGTTGCTGCTTTAATACCAAATTGATAGACTTTACTGCTGAAATAAAAAATAAAGGAACAGATATTGATGTTTCACAGCAGAAAGATTGATATTACCTAAGAAATCTAAAATACAATAAGTAGGACACTGCTAATACCACAAATTTCATCCAAAGACATTAATGAATTGTAGTTAAATAATGCATAATCTAAAATTAACTAGATCACAACCTTTCTAGACATTTTAGAGGCTAGAGCTCTCCCAGAATTCCCTTTTCCTTTTCCTGAACACCGTATTTTAATTGCCTTGCCACTTCTCTACATAAACAACCAGACAGTTATTAAGTCTTTTAATTATTTATTTTGGTCTCTTAGAATAAGCTTTTATAACTTGCTGCACATCAGTACATAATCATTTATGAGATTTATTTTTAAATAAGGTCATTTATTAAAGGAAATAGGCTCAAATACGCTATCGAACTTCAGAAAATTACACAAGGTGTACCTTAAATGTAGTGCTCTTGAATTTTTGTCCCCCGTTAGAAAAGTCTTTAAAGAATGACAAATTATTCCTTCTTGTGGCACGTGTTGGAAAACTTACCAGAAAGGTATCCATTCTTGTTTGTAACTTAGAGGAGAAATTAATCAGCGGAGAAAACTAGTGAAATAAAGTTTGTAACACTAGACTTGATGAAAAACTCCGGTGGTGAATAACATATCAAACTGTGTACTATCACCTAGTATTTGGAGACTTGCTAAGCTATGACATATGACAATTGATGATTATTTTGTATTTGAACTAACTGTGTTATAAGAGGACACAAAGTTAGAGAATTTGAGAAAACAATATCAGCTCAACCTTTTCTTTGAAAGACCTAGAGAAATCTTTTCCCATGCATAAGGAATAGAATTATTGTGGAGATCCCAAACACTTTTGCTTCATTAAAGTCAATCACACCATACGGAAGACATCAACTTTAAGATTCAGCTCTGATGATTAAGGAATATGTTGCTGATATGATGCGACAAGACAAGTTTGGGGTAATCTTCTATAGGTGATTTTGTGTGTGAAATGAGGTCCTTATTTCCAGGCATTTGTTGTGATTATATCAACTGCAGTAGAAAAGATTCTATCAAAAGAAATATACAAACTGAGAAAGAATGTGCTTGTATTAAGACCTTTCAAGAACGCTAGTACAAGATGTTTTGGAAAAACTGTGATCACAAGACACTCAAAGTTGTTCAACCATCTCTAATTATCAGTTCTTTGTTCATTCTAATTCAATTCTTAGCTATTCAGGCATGACATTCAAGAGCGTATAACCATGCATTGAGGCACACGATCTTTCATAGGGAGCAAACATATGAATTGAATTGTACAACCACTCATCTCTTATGTGCCAGAAATCTTTTCTAAACTCTTACTCCCAATACAAAAGAGCAAATTAAGACGACAAAATTTGTGTATCTGCAAAATCATCATATATTCATACTCCATATACATCAACTTATTGGTCCTACTTCCTAAATCGATTACACAACTGTCAGCCAAACTTTTCTTGCTAATACAAGTACAGAAAAGCAAACAAAAAATAGAGAATTCAGATATTCCAATCACAAGTATGAAAGAAAAAAATAAAGGCCTAATTCTTGAATAATGAACCTTACAAAATAATTTGAAAATAAACCTTCATATTAAACTAGGATACCAATATAACCCAATTCCATCACCAACACCAAATCCTCAATCCTTGATCAATTTCACAATGGATAGAGAATAGTCATTACTACTCATAATATCCATAGAATGAATACCATTTTCAAGAAAATCATGAATCTGCTTGCTGCATTTAGTGCAGTCACTAGCCCAGAAAACAACAAAATAGACAGTCTCTTTGACTTTACTGTGCATATTCAACCTTGGAGAACTACATTCACTAATCCTAATGTAGACACTTGGTTACTAGAATTCAAGTACAATATAAATTCAAATCAGCAAAATTGAGGTGCAAAGACGATCAGTGATATCGGCAAATTCAAGTAAGAATGCAGAAAAGATATGGACGAAAAAAGAATGTGCTTCTTTAAGACCTTTGTAGATCAAACAGCTTGAGTTATCAAAGTAATTAAGCTCTTGTTCCCTTATTTAAGGTATGGACTCTACTATTATGGATATTTATTTTTTTCTACTGACATTTCAAGAGTTGAAGTTGCCTTTCTTCTTCTATCCTTCTTTCACTCTAGTTATTAGCTAGGATTTCAAGAAATAGTTAAGCAGCGAGCAACTTCGATTATACAGAAAAATGGAAACAAAGACTTGAATGAATGTAGCATTATTCTTGTAGTAATGCAAAAGCTTCCAGTCAGATGATTGAAGGAGTTTAGACCCTAAATTGTTAGAAAATTAGTTGTCTTAACTTAATACATCTCTGTTCAATTTAGAAATCACATTCGTTTATTCAAACATGCCCTAATACTTTGTACTCTTATTTTCTATAAATATCTTATTTACTGCACTCTATTGTAGGAAATCCATCAACTTAAAGATTCAGCTCTGATGATTAAGGGGTAATCTTGTACCATTGAGGGTGTGCCAAAATGGGGTCCTTAATTAGGTCATGTTTGGTCCTTATTTCCAGGCATTTTTTGTGAGTATATCAACTTGTTTCTCACATTAAGCTTATTTCTAGGTTGACAAAGAACATCACAACTATCTAAACTACTAGATTCACCGCACGTGCGTTGCACGTGTTTACCTTTGAGATTCCTATAACTGTGAAACCATATCCATATTATATTTCTCTTAATATATCGTTAAAATAGTCTACCTACTCCATTTTACATAACTTAACTGCGAAATTTTATTCATGCTCTATTTTTTCAATCTCTTGGATATGCATCAAACGAATAGTTGAAATAGTTGATTCCGCCTCACCAAATATAATTTTGTAAATAGTACTTCATTATGCCCGCCTAATCATCAGTCTTACTGGTTGTTTAATTTTCCTGTTGGCATTCATTTACGAACATCTTTTACAAAGTTTCTTATTAGTTCAACATAGAATTTGGTGTCAATGGATATGATGATTCACCGCACGTGCGTGGACTTGTTTGCCTAGTCTTGAAATTCATAAAACTTGGTGTGATAATTCGCCAAACGTGAGTTGCACTTGTATGCCTAGTCTTGAGATTAATATAACTTGAGGATGAAGCATTAGATATTTTGTAATTAGGTAATTCAACTTAAATCAACATTTGAGACCTTTGCCAAACAACAGTTACGCACGTCCCACAATTTCCATTTCAATCCCCACCCCCGCAAAAAAATTGAAAAACTTAAAAAGCTCTCCAAGGAAATACAAACAATGAAAAGGTATACAGAAACAGAAAAATTTGAATTTGACTTTGTAAAGCCGGTGTTGGTCTTACCTACTTTGACTTTTAAAATAAACTATTGATCAACTAATAAGGACACTTCCATAGGGAATTTTTTGGAGAAAACATTAGGAAGCTAGCTCAATGAGATAGGACATTCAGGTTAATCCCAAAAACATTAGCCTTAATAGCAGTACAAAGACAAAGGGCAGCCTCAATATCAGGAAGTCCAGAAATAAGACTACAACAAGGAGACACTGGTGGTGAACCAACAATAACATTAAGTTTCCCGGACACTAATGTCCCTCTAAAAATCATCCTTCCTTTTTGACTTTGGAATATTTGGTGCACTCAAAGTAGGAATAGTTTTGACAATATTAAGAATATTCATAGCTATATCCTCGGCGAAAGTTAATTTACTCATCTATTTTACAAAAACTCCTTATGCATTAATTACACGGTTGAAACGATATTTGAGGGAATCAAAATGCCACTAATTGTTAAGTTTGCTATTGTGCAAAAATGATGCTTAACAAACCATCCATAAGGGCACAATACTCTCATTGCAAAATTGATAAGTAACACTAAAACCATCATCTTTATCACTAATATTATCATGGCCACTTAATTTTTGCTTACGGTACTTAATGTATCTTAATCATGAGGTGCCAAGAGATCCTGATGGATTTCCAATCAACATTCCTCCTGCACGTCATTGGAAGAATAAATGGTGACATTAGCCTTTTTAGACTGTCTCAAAGACTGACATGGAGAAGGTGAGCGAGAACATTGTCCCTCGATATTTTTTTGTCTCTTTCGACTTTTTTGCAAAGGCTTTAACATCTCATGTAAATCTCTCAATGCAGTGAACACAACATTAACAATTAGATGCAGTGATTGCAACTCCATAAGGGTAGTACAAAGGCCATGGTTTCAGTCCATGCCTTTTTTTGGTCATAGTCGGTCACCGCAGACAAATCTCTGGCATACTATTTGATTTACTGGATCTTGAACTTGAGTTACCCCATTCCCACAATAACCATTTCTATTACATGAGTTTTCATTCACCAGAGGCCACAATTAATCCACCTAATAAACAACTCCAGAAATCAATTGCTAACTTGTCTATTAAGACATCAAATCATTATTGGCAGCAATACTCTCACTCTACTAAATGATAAAGAATCAATGTCTCCAAAGCTCAAGTAGAGAAGAAAGAGCCACAGTGAGATCTAACTTTTAATGAGAAAATAAATCAAACTATAGTATGTCTTCTAAAAAAGCACTTGACCAATTAGTCAAACGTTAACCAACACTTGAGTGTCTTCTAATATATCATACCCCATGGAGTTAGTATTGTGCATCGCTCTTCTTTGCAATAAGAAAGGAAGGAGAAAATTTAATCTTAGTGCTTCTTTTACCACAACTTGCATATAGCAGATTGTCAATGTCACTCTCTTCAAACTTCTTATTATGTCCTACTATTTCAAAGATCTCTGCTTTTACTCTTCCCATTTCTTCAGGGTGGCGTAGGAGCTCTGTCAGCGTCCATGCCATGCTGCTGCTAGTAGTCTCTAGTCAGGCTAAAAACAGCTTTTCCATTTCATTTCTAATCAAGATTTATCTCAATTAACAAAGAAGTACTATGTACATATAGCATTATTTATTGATTTTACTATGAGCAATAAGGAACGAATGAATATGCGAGCAGACGGTGGTGGAAAAAAGAATGGTTTTTGGGATGCGTTGCTTGAATTTGTGGGTAGTGCAAAAGATGAACCACATACGTCATCAGAACATCAGATCAACATATTCATATTGGTAAGTTTTAGAAAACTTGTTAAAATCTTCCTATTGTTCATATCGAAATCAAGAATGCTAATGTAAACAACAATAACAACTACACCTTAGTCTCAAACAAGTTATGTCTGCATTGATGCAGTCCATGTTCCATATTCCAAGGTATCTTATCTTAGTTCATAGAAGCTTTTTCCACTTTTCATTCAGTGGTGTATGCATTGTAGAATTATTAACCGTAGAATTAAGAGAATACATGGAGATTCATTCACGATCGAGGCATAGTTATTTCAATCACTAAGACACCACTAACACAGTTAAGAGAGCTCAGACACTCACGGTGTGCACCATATTTATGGGTGTTTGGTCTAACATGTCGAATATTTAGTGTTGGCGTAGGACCCTGGGCCACCAAAGGTTCCAGCAACATCCAGCCATTTTAATCTTAAAAAAATAAGCCACGTTATGATAATCTACATTGATCATTTAATTTATAACATCCTATACCACAGGATTTTGCACACACACTTAGGGACGCTAAGACTTTCATGGTAGTACCATAGTTATGGGTGATGGATTTATATGCCCAGTAATTCTTGGTGGCCGAGGCGTTAGCCCCTCAAATATAGTATTTGTGGAACTTTATTTCAATCCTTTTCCTTTTAAAGTACCCTCCCTTAACTAGCTTATCATTTCCTTTAAGAACCCACATAAGTTTAATATTTTCAATCATGCTACATCACGTTATAAACACAAGTTTCTAGTGGTTTTAGGCACATTATACATAGCTTCCGTTTGAAAACACATGATTCAAAAGTGTCCTCTGATATATTAAACTTTGTGTTGGGAAAAATTAGTTAAATAAAGTAAAGTAAATATGAATCATAGTATAAGCTAAGTAAAAGTGTCAATGATATTACCTCTTCGTCAACTAATATTTTCGTTCGAAAAGTGCCTTCATGCCTTGAATTCTTGTAAGTTAACCGCATGATGTACAAGGGAGAGAATGAGATGGAAATAGATATGCGCTTGATGATCTCCTGCGCACAGATAATAGTTTGTGTAGTTGTTGGCTCAAAGAGAATGCATGTACGTGTACAGTTTCAGGTAGGATCTGGTCTAGTTATTATTATTTTTTTTAAAAAAGTGAACTATATATGCTCCCCTAATTTGGAAAAATAATTGGATAATTCTAAAAGCATAAACCTTGGATCCACAAACCATTTTGGTTGTTACAGATCACTTGTTATTACCTTATTTACCACATCAACAAACATCTAAGGCAATTGTAACGGTTACTTTTTCCTTTGTAAAGAATTCTGTCCAAATGGCCATGTATAGCTAGGAGATAGTTGTGTAGTGGACGATCAAGTCACAATACCAAATAAAATTTTAACCTCTTCACTGTTTTCCTTGGTAAAGGACTTATCACATGATTAGGTAACAACATCAGTACTCAGAAAACATAGGAAGTAGAATAGAAAAGAACTGTGATGAACTTTGGGGTGCAAGATTTCCATCAGTTTGACTGATAAATTAAATAGTAGAATAGATTCGACCGAGAAGATGTAAATTGTAAAAAAACAAGAGCATCAAAAAGGTCGAATGGAACATACAACTCTTGAACGGCAAGTGAACATCGGCCGATTGAAATTATTGCGCATTAAGGGAAATTGAATGAAACAAAGTGAAGAAGGCTTGATTAATAAGTCGCGCTAATCATAAGTAGTAGTGCATACCTGTATGTTTATTGCAGAAGTAGAATGTTTGAAGGGAGATTGTGTTCTATGCTTGCTGGTTTTAAAGAGCGAAAAGCGATTAGTTTCATCTGTTGGGGGATGGGCAATGGTGGCTGTTCAGAATCTCGTAGTTGGAAGTGACGACTTTTGCCAAGGATTGGTAGCGCGACAGTGTTTTTAATTAGCTTTTGTTTTAAAGTGAGGGGTATTTATGTAATTTAACATTCATTTTTTGGTGTTCATGCTTTTAAGGTAGTATAGAAGTATAGATAGATAGATAGATAGATATAGACATAGATTACACAAACTTAAAAGAACACTATAATAATATGGAATGAAAACACAAGTGCGAAAAGGGAATTGCGCAGACTAAATTGGGAACTTCAAGAATTTCAATTTCATAATTATATCTTCAGCTATTACAATTATATGAAAGAGTAATACTAAACTAAAGACTATGATATTATGTTGTTTTTGTTCCTAAATTATTGGACCTTTCCACTAAGAACCAACCTGAGAAAGCAATTTGAACACTAAACAGGAAAATCTAGGATCCCAATAAAGCCCAATTTCATAACCATCGCCCAATCCGAGATCCTTGAACAAACCGATGCACCAAAGAGAAAAATCATCATTGTACACCTTCCTTACCCAAACACTTCCACCTTCATACTTCTTAGGGGCATTCCCCTCACTTACATCCCACATGTCAACACACACACTGCAACCATTCTCCAAAAATTTTGCCATGTCCAAAGTCTAGTAACGAAGGATGTACTCAAACATCTCGAGAAATGGAATCATCAGCATTCCAATAATGATCTCGTCATGGGTAATCTTTTTCTTGATCTCCCATGGGTTTTGCAGATCAATTTTTGGAGCAGGGTATAAGTCCCTTATCTCCACTAGTTCTCGAGTCACCACATGTGGATTGTTGTTAACTTTGCAGGCTTCTTCTTCAGCCTTTGATGGAAAGAAATTATAAAAGAAGGTCTTCTTCATGCTAAACAAAGGCATTTGATCAGACATCGAAGAAACCAAGGAAGGATACAATTTTCAAGAAAATAAAACACTAAAAAAGAGAGAGGCAGTAACACCTTATAAAGACACAAATTAAGTTTTCTATTCCAACTTTGAGCAGGAATTAGAGAAAATTATTACTATTTTAAAGTTTAAAACTTATTTCAGAGAAGAGTTATAAAATAGGAAAAATGTGCCATTTTGGCATTTAAATTCAGGATAATAATTCCAAGATTGTTATCTTATGTGAAGTGTCGACAAAAATATCAGTTTAACTAATATCCATCGATGGTGTAGAATATTTTACACGGTCAAGTAACTAAATGGGAAAATCCAACTTTTGGTCCTGATTCTTGAATCATTTGCACAAGTATCAGCGGATCTTTTCTTGCAAATACAAGTACAAAAAAGCAGACAAAAATTTGAGAATCCACATATTCCAATCATAGGCCTAATTTGTTAATCTCGAACCTTAGAAACTAATTTGAAAATTAACTTTGATCAATTTCATGATGGATAGAGAATAGTCATCAGTACTCAACTTCCTAAATGGAATCCGCAACTTCCAAAAGTAATTTCTTCCTAGATAATCTTTTTCCTGATGTGCCTCGCAGTATTCGGATCGAATATCAGAGAAGGGCCTATCTCTATTAGCTCTTGAGTCTTTACTCGTGATGTGTTGTTAACTTTGTAGGCTTTTTCTTCAACGTTTGATGGCATAAAACTGGTGAGAGTATATATTTGTGGGTCATTATTTTGATAAACGGCTATTTATGTCATTTTTCTTATTTATTTGGATTGGCTATAATGTCTGCTCATATATTTCTCAACCTTAGATACAACATAATATGCTATTGTCTGATGTTTGTAATAATTTACATAATTTTATATCGTAGTCACACATTTCTCATGCGATTATCAGGTTGCTCGAAAGGGATCATTAGACTGCTTCCTGAAAGGTACGTAAACATGTAAGAGAATTTTTTTCAAAAGGTCATTTACTAAAGAGAAAAGACACAAATATGTCATCGTACTTCAGAAAATTTCACAAGTTGTCCCCCAAATATAGTGGTCTTGATTTTTTGTCCCCCATAAGAAAGTCTTTTAAGGAATGTCATTACGTGTTAACGAGGTCCAGGGTATGGCCTGACGCCAAGGGTTGCGATGAAAATAGCCTACCCTAGTGCAAACATTAGTGACTTCTTTCATGGCTCCAATCAATGATATATAGGTCACACATAGATAATTGTATGTTGTTTCAAGGCTCTCCTCCCAATATCATACATCATATCATATATCTATATACATATATATATATACATATATATATATATATATAACCCTAGACCTGCCTACGTGGCGCCATCCCAAAACCCTAGACCTGCCTACGTGGCACCACCACAAACTAGGATTCCCTTTTAATTTATTTTATTTCCAAAACTAGCCTTCCTCTTTCATGAAAAGTTGTGACTTTTATGAAAAACCTTTTATGAAAAGTAGTGATTTTAATGAAAAGTTGTGACTTTTATGAATAGTTGTGACTTTTATGAAAAGTTGTGACTTTTATGAAAGCTTGTGACCTTCCCAAAGGGTTGTAACTTTTCCAAAAAGTTGTGACCTCTTTGATAAGACATAATAAGCATTGGTCCACACTACCCTTTATTGTCTATAAATAGAGGAATTTTCTCTCATTTTAAAACAACGAAAATTTTGAATTTGTTTTTCTTCTTATGGACAATTAAATATTTGTGTATTTTTCTCCTCTTAAATGACTCACTGACACCATTGTTTTTTTTTCCATTTTGTTTCATTATATTGTTACAGATCCTCGTATATTTTTTTACAGTCTTTAATTTATACTTATATTATTAATTGTTATTTTTTAGTACATGATTTAAACTTTGTTTTTATGTTTCTCCAAAATTATTACTATAAGTATTTGTTAATACATATTAAATAACAAACGTTAACCAAGTATTCAAGCGATTTTTCTCTAATGGAACTGTTGAAGGTACAATAAAAAAAGCCCTCACAAATCTCTAATTTCTTCATCAACAACGTCATTCCTTCAGATACAAGGATGAGATTTTGTGTTCTTTAGAAAATCCTCTAAGAGTTAATAATTAACTTTTCATGCCCATATTTTTTTTTTTTTATGTTGTTGTTATCTATTTTTACTAAATTTTATCGGTGGCTATTATGAGTACTTTAAGAATTGAAAGTTTATTGAAGTGTTTGTCAATTTTTTGAGGTATGTTATTTCAAAACATAGGAACTTTTCAGGTTAGAATGATTTATTTTCATCTTGGACAGCTCATAGTTTACTTCCTTTAATGTATGTTTTTTCTCTTTTTTTCTCGTCTCCTTAAAATTGTATTGATTACTCTTTGTTTGGTATGTATATGATCTCACTTGGAGAAAGCTTTCGTCCTATTAATGTTTTTCGTTTTTTCCTTCTCATTCGGCTCTTCTAAATATTTTTGGTGTGCGTTATGACTATTTTCGGCAAGCTTAATTTGAAGAATATGAAACAAAACCTGCTCTAAATAAATGTAATATCTTAAGCTACAAAAGATTTGTCTATTAACATAGATTTGTTGTCCTTTATGTCCCAAGTCATTGCTGAGCGTTTGAGTTATCTAGGTTACACTCATTTTTAAATTTTTTTAACATTCGAGAATATTTCTTTTACATGACTCAAGAATCCAACATTTTGATCTACTTGTACTTTTATAATGCAAAAATTATACATACATATTTTTTATAAAAGTCATAAAGTTGCATTGATGTCTGATTAAGCATCTAGAAGGGCCTTCAGAGCAACAGTTTAATGAAGAATGATTTTTTAAAAGGGTCAACAATATTATTTTGCTGTCGTTTCAAATTTATTTTTCTCCTTCTATAAATTTTGTTAGACTAACAAAGTAACAATAACGAAAAGTGGTGAACGTTTGACCTCAGACAAGTAGAATATCTCTAAAATATTTTATTTATGCTGTTGTGGTGTACATTTTTAACGGTCTTAACTTATTTATAAATAATATTGATTATCGAAAACTTTCACATAATTTTTTTTCACGAGGAGTTATTCTAACCGTAAAATTATCATATTTTATATTTTTCATGTAAAAAAAATAGAAAAAGTGATGTTTAATCGCTACATAAAAACATCACTCAGTTTTAACAAGACAATTATATCATCAAACATATATTATGATAAATTATGTAAAAGATAAAAATGATTAGATATCAATATACTTTTAATCATTTATTATATATTTACAATTCTTGAGATATGTGATAATGTCAAATCATTTAATTTCTATTGAAATGTTCTTAAAATCTACTAAAATTTACTTTTGTTGAAGTATATGACCATCTCATCTAAAAGTTTAAGCTGTTAGAGAGAACATACTTTTATTATAGAATTATATTCTCAACACGCCCCCTTACGTGCGGCTCTAATTTTTTTAATGAGTCAAGCACGTGGAAATTCTTTTTTTGATTTGAGTGGCGGTGAGATTCGATCTCATGACCTCTGCCTGCTCTGATACCATGTTGAAGTATATGACCATCTCATCTAAAAGATTAAGTTGTTAGAGAGAGCACACTTTTATTATTGAATTATATTCTCAACAACTTTTTTTTTTCTTATAACAATCTATTATTGGAAAGGTGTTCAAAAGCTTAGAAAGATTATTTATGTCCGCGCAAAGCATGAGTTTATTACCTAGTATATATATAAAAAGAGAACCCTAGGCCCGTCTACATGGCGTCATGTCATGCCTTGAGCCTATACCCTGGACGTGGCAGACACTCAAGAACCATTGCTAGTCATAAGCGATTTTTTTTCTTATAACAATCTATTATTGGAAAGGTGTTCAAAAGCTTAGAAAGATTATTTATGCCCGCGCAAAGCACGAGTTTATTACCTAGTGTATATATAAAAAGAGAACCCTAGGCCCATTTACATAGCGTCATGTCACGCCTTGAGCCTACACCCTGGACGTGGCAGGCACTCAAGAACCATTGCTAGTCACAAGCGAACCATTGGACTGACTTGCTTACTCAGTAGAAGACTTAAACATAAGAAATGTAACTCATGCAATAACTTAGCCAAAATGACAACTCAAGTTTTAAACGTATACGACTGAAATGAATAAGACTAAAGAACTATAACTATCTGTCTATGAAGCCTCTAAAACAAATAGGGATGTTGGGACAAGACCCCCAATCATCCTAACAACTAAAAACTAGAAAGCAATGTAAAAAGGAGCCCTCCAGAAAATAAGGAGGCTCATCAGCTAACTCTGAGTGCTCAACCTGATCAACGAGGCACTGGATGCTGATCCTGGTTACATGTGTCTGCATCATAAGACTATGCAGGCCAACTAGCATCAGTACATTGAATGTACGAGTATGCGAGGGGAAATCTAAAATAAGACATAAGCTTGAAAGGAACTGAAAGAACAAACTTGGTCTTAACTCAACTGAACTAAACTGAACTCATATCAATATAAAACAATAACATAAATGCAATATAAAGAAAAGCTTTTAAAACATGGATATCAACTCTATATTAGAAATACAATAAGACTCTGTGTGTATGCAAAGATACAATATAAACTCTGAAATGTATATAAAAATACAATTAACTCTATGTATATAAGAATATAAAATACTGTTGTGGGAGTTTCTCTAATCGGCAACCACCACTCTGAGCCTAAGTGGTGATACAGCGTCTTGCTCACGCTGCCAGAACTGTCCTATACTTTTTCGTCATATAGAACGCCTTAACTAAGTGGATCCACTAGTCTATGCTAAAAATCACTTAAGGAATCATCTAAAAAGTATGATCCTTTCTACCCATGATGGCTACATGGTTTATGGGGGCTGTGAGTTATCTGAACTCTCCCCCATATCGGTGCTCAATACTACTCCCAAAATATACTAGCTCATATATTTAAAAACATAACTTCTTTCTTTGATTTGAGATAATTACTCAAAACTTAGCTTAAACACTCTCTTGGAATCGATGTTCCCTTTCTTGCTCAAATGTGAAAACATTTACTTTTTAACTGAAACCTAGCTCAAAGGCTCTTTTGGAAATCAAGGTTTCCTTTCTTCTTTAAATGTGAAAACATTTTACTCTTTGGGAATACATATAGTCCGAATATACTCTTTTGAAGAAATGAACTTCAAACTTTACTCTTTGCTCAACTCAAAACTCAAGTCTTAAAACAAAGTTAAAAAATTTGTAAAAAACTTTTGGAAGACTCTATGAACTTCTATTGACTTGATTCTTAACTTCTCTTGACTTGACTCTTAACTTTCCTTGAATTGAATTATGGATTCAAGGGTTGAGATTTGTGATAGGAACGATCTCAGGATGTTTAGAAGTGTTTTTAAGTAGTTAAACATGAGAAAAGAACAAGAAATCACTATCACGAAGCAAGTCCGTGACGCGGAGATGCATTTAATTATTTGGTCAGAAAATAAATTTTGAGGCAGAATGGTCCATGACCACTTCGCGAAGCAGAGAAAATTTTATCAATCCTGAGGAACAGGTCCGCGAGCGGACCTAGTACCCAGATTTACCCGACTTTTTCCTTCTTCGTTATGTAGCCCCAATTCACCTAGATTCAATTCTTTTTCTCCATATCTCTTTAGATTCAGGTACCCACAACATATACACAAGAATCTAACTCAAAGCAACTCTAATAATCGATCTTAAACTCTCAAGAACTCCTCAATCTCATACCAAATTCTAGAACGAAAGATATTCAAGAATACAACTCAAAAACATTAAATTCTCAATCTTTTTGGATGAAATTACACGGAATAAAACATGTTTGGCGCGTGGGTGAATGAACCCAATGTTGTGTGAACTCACATACCTTGTAGGGATCACCCCTTGATGAAATCCACGAGGGATTCTTGAAGATCTTGACGATTCTTGCTCCTTCTCCTCTTTTCTCCTCTTCTTTTTCTCTTCTCTAAAACCCTAACTCAATATTGTAAAAGCGTAAACTGAATCCTATCAGTCTAGACCCCATTTAATTACCAAAAAACGAAATTATGTCATGGGGTATGTTAAAGACCATAATGCCCTTCAAAAATCTGGGTTAGACTTTCCTTATTTGAACAACCCAACTTCAAATGAGCATATCTCAGTCATACCAACTCGGAATTGAGTAAACTCGGCGAAGTTGGAAAGATTATTCCAAGATATTTCCTATGATATCTGAAAGCACACCTAACTCATCCTGAGCTAGGAGTTATGGTCGTTTGAAGTTGATCAAAAACTCAAACTTAACATACTTCACAAATTTTCCAGATTTTTTTATTCTTTCCAAAAATGACTATTTCCACTTTTTAACTTCTTTCTAGTCCTTTAAATTAGCGAGATGTTACACGTCACAACAAATCGAGATTTCCTTTTAATTTATTTATTTTCAAAAATTAGCCTTTCCCTTTCATGAAAAGTTGTGACTTTTATGAAAATTTGCGACTTTTATGAAAAGGTGTGACTTCTATGAAGAGTTGCGATTTTTATGAAAAGTTGTGACTTTTATGAAAATGTATGATTTTTATGGAAGGTTGTGACCTTTTCGAAGGGTTATAACTTTTCCAAAGAGTTGTAACATTTTCGATAAGGCACAATAAACATTTATTCACACTACCCTTTGTTTTCTATAAATAGAAGAAATTCCTCTCATTTTAAAACAATGAAGATTCTGAAGTACTTCTTCTTTTTCTACACAATTAAATATTCGTGTACTTTGCTAATGTTGAGTGGCTCAATACACCATAGTTTTTGTATCAATACACTGGTTAATAAAATCTTCCTATCTTGAGAGAATCTATTCCTTTAAACCTCGGGTACTAGAGGGAAATAATTTCCTTAAGGGGATATTGTGCATTCACTGAGCTCATTTTTTTTCTTTCTGTTTCATTCCATTGTTACAGATTGTGGTATTTTTTTACAGTCATTATTTTATGCTTATGTTATTAATTGATGTTTTTGAGTACATGTTTTAAACTTTTTTGTCTATGTTTCTGCAATGTTATTGTTATAACTATTTGTTAGTACATATTCAATAACACACATTAATTGAGCATTCACACAAGTTTTGTCTACTGAAATTTTTGAAGGTATAGTAAAAATATTCCTAAAAGATCTATACTACCATTTTTTCACGACACAATTCAAATTTGGTATGTCATTGTAAGGACATAAAGATCTTAAAAACTTTATCGCACCTTGAAGTGCAAAGTGAAGTAGGAAAGGAAGACAAGAATTAACAAACTTTTGACATGGGTTCAATGATGTGTCGGATGACCTGTAGAGGGATATGACTAGACCGGAGCCTCTATCAATCCCAAAGACTTAGACAACTACACAATACATTAATTACTCATATTCAATATGAAGTACAGATATATTCTCAAGTTTACTGCAAGTTGTAAGTACTTTTCTGGAAGTAATAAATGTGTTTCTCTACATTGCGATTGACATAGAAGTGTAGTTTCAAATTGAACTTCATCACTCTGATATGTTGATTTTAAAAAAAACACCCAAACAAACTGAATTGTTTTGTGTAATATTTTTTCCTTTCAAGTATATATAATAAGTTGAATTGTTGTCCATTATGATACATTCTCCCTTTAGTTTTTAATTTTAATAATTACTTATGATACATTTAAATGGGGAACTTTAAAATGATAGATGTAAAGCAAAAGGTAGGGCTGAACTTTCTACACGTTAGAATTAGAATATTTGTTCACTTTTTTCAGCCTTTTAAAATTTATTTATCACTTCACCAACAATTATTTAATGATTAGAAAATTTAATATATCCATTTGATGTTCATTTGATTTCCCAAAAATATCTAATAGTAACACTATCTGGAAGCAACACGATAAATTATAAAATCAAATTAAAGATGACTGATTGAAAGATAAATGATAAGATGTTATAATTATCATCTTCCTTTACATTATTAATGTTTGTTACTACGTAATCTTGTACACAAGATAATATATTGTTTTAATTTTAATGTCTAATAGGTTTTAAGTATTATTTTATAAATTCAGTAATATTAAATTCCCACGTGAGACGTGGGTGATTTTACCAGTAAGAATATATATATATATATATATATATATATTAATACTAATAAAATATGGGAGGAAACCATATTTGTTTCTTAAATTGTTTTCTTCAACGATGAATATGCTTTATATACCATTCCATGTGGGATTCAACCCACACTCTTCATTCGGTTTTTACCGACTACAATCACTCACTATTTTAATTGGTTTTGGAGAGTGATTTGAGCGTTATCAAAAACCTATAAAGTCATGGCTTTCAAAATCATTTGATATAAAAGATATGGGTAAATCAGACTATATATTAGGTATTAAAATTCAAAGAGCCCGTTCCAAGAATATTTTGAGTTTATCTCAAGAAACTTATATAAAGAAAATATTGGAACACTTTCGAATGTACAGTCACAAATTCATGGATACTTCTGTAGCAATGGTTGAAACTTTAGCCTTGAAATGTGTCTACAGACTGATAAAGAAAAGGAAGTCATGTCCCAAGTTTCATATTCTAGTGTTATTGGGAATTTGATATATGCTATGATGTCTACTCACCCAGACATTTTCTATGTCCTAAGTAGTTACCAAGTATCAATCCAAGATTGAGAGAGATCATTAGAAAGTAACAAAGAGAATATTATGATATCTAAAGGAAACTGCTTATCATTCACTATGTAGTGGATCTAATTTATTCATAATAGGTTATACATAAGTTGATTGGACTGTGACTGGTGTGATAGAAAATCAACCTCTGGTTATGCTTTCTTACTTAATGGTGGTGCTATTTCATGAAAAAGAAAGAAAAAAACTATCACAACTCTTTAAACCATGGAATCTGAATTTGTGGCATGTGAGTCTCTAGTACAAAAAGTTACTTTTGGATTCTTATATTTATGAGTATGTCTTCCGCTGAGTATTGAGCCAGGACAAGGGTTCCCTTGGGAACCAGCAATGGTTCTCAAGTGAGAGTTGCGTTCAGGGTGTAGGCTCGGGGCGTGACAAACTTAGTATCAGAGTACAGAGTTCAAATGTCCTAGGGTGTCTATGAAGCCGTGTTTGTAGAGTCTTAGTTATTAGTGTGAAGTGCGCCTCATCTATAATTAGGAGGCTATGACATTTAGGAACTATCTCACTTCTTTCATACTCTTTTCATGCAATAGAGTTGAACTCTATAAAAGTTTCTTTTTATATCGTACTTGCTTTAATCTTTTCAGATCATGCCTCCACGGAGAGCTGTCTAAGGTCGTCCGGCTAGGAGGAATGTTGATCCTCTGGATCAAGGGGTCCCCAACGCATCAGAAGTGCAACCCCAAGGAAAGGTCACTAATTCTTAGTTTTGGGATGTTATCTAGATGTTGAGTCAAGTTGTGACCAACCAAGTTGGGCAAAAAAGAGGGGATCGATATGATGTGGCTGATACATCTAGGATCCGTGAGTTCTTGATGATGAACCTTTCAGATTTCACCGGTTCAAGTGTCATTGAGGATCCTGAAAACTTTATGGAAGAGTTGCAGAAAGTGTTTGAGGTGATGCATGTTGCAGATACTAAACGTGTGAAACTACCTGCATACCAACTGAAGGGTGTTTCTAGAGTCTAGTACGACCACTGGAAGAAGAGTAGAGCTGAGGTTGCACCAATTGTGAACAGCGTTGTGTTCGAAGAGGCCTTCTTGGGGCATTTCTTTCCTCATGAGCTGAGGGAGGCAAAGGTAAGAGAATTCCTTAACTTGAAGCAGGAATCCATAAGTGTGCACGAGTATAGCCTCAAGTTCACTCAACTGTCCAATTATGCTTCGGAGATGGTTGCTGATATGAGGAGCAGGATGAGCTTGTTTGTGTCTGGGTTGTCTCGTCTGTCGAGCAAAGAGGCTAAGGTTGCGATGTTGATAGGGGACATGGACATAGCAAGGCTTATGATCCATGTGCAAAAGATTGATGAAGATAAGGTGAGAGATAGAGAAATATTCCAAAACAAGGAGGCTAAGACAAGAGGAAATGAGTCCAGACAACAGAAGAACAATGTGAACCGGTCATCTTTTCAAAAAAAAGCCAATTGGACCTACTTCATCATCTGCTAGCGCACCTGTACCAAGGAACAGAGGTGATTTTAAGAATAAAAATTATCAAAACTTCAGAGCTAGACCTGCACAATCTCAAGGTAGTGTGGCACAAGGAGGTAATTAGACTTCTACATGTACTAAGTTTGGTAGGAACCACCCAGGAGCATTTCATGATGGTTCCACTAGTTGCTTCAAGTTTAGTCAGAATGGTCATTTCATGCGAGAGTGTCCTAAGAACAGGCAATGTAGTGGTAATGGGGGATCTATAGCCCAATATTCTTCGGTGGCTCCGCCCGATAGAGCTACACCTAGAGGAGCTACTTTAGGTACATACGGAGGAACAAACCGTTTGTATGTTATTACCAGTCTCCAAGAGCAAGAGAATTCACCTGATGTTGTCACTCATATGATCAAAGTCTTTACTTTTGATGTTTATGCATTGCTTGATCCAGGTGCTAGTGTCTCTTTTATGACTCCATACATTGCTATGAATTTTGATATTCTTCCTGAGAAACTTCTTGAGCCCTTCAGTATTTCAACACCTGTTCGTGAGTCTATTCTACATGAGAGATTTTATTGTGATTGTACCATTTCTGTCTATCATAAGAACACCATGGCTGACTTAGTCGAGTTAGATATGGTAGACTTTGATGTTATTCTAGGTATGGACTGGCTTCATGCTTGTTATGCCTCAGTTGATTGTAGAACTTGAGTAGTTAAGTTTAAGTTTCCTAATAAGCTAGTTATTGAGTGGAGGAGTATTTCAGCAATGCCTAAGGGTCGTTTTATTTCATAAAATAAGGCCAGAAAGTTAGTTTCCAAATGGTGCATCTATCACTTAGTCTGAGGTAATGACTAGTATTAAGACACTACCTATTAAGTCAGTTCCTGTTGTGAGTGAGTTTCCAGAGGTCTTTCCAGATAATCATCATGAAGTCCCTCTTTAGAGAGAAATAAACTTTGGTATAGATATTTTTCCTGATAGGGGTGCTCTGGTCTTATTTGTGAGGAAAAAAGATGGTTATCTTAGGATGTGTATTAACTACCACCAATTGAACAAAGTTACTATAAAAAATTAGTAACCCCTTCTGAGAATTGATGATCTTTTCGATCAACTTCAGGGTGCCACTTACTTTTCTAAGATAGACCTCAGACCGGGCAATCATCAGTTGAGAGTAGGAGAAAGTGATATTTCAAAGACAGCATTCAGGACCCGCTATGGTCATTATGAGTTTCTAGTCATGTCTTTGGATTTGACTAATACTCCTACAACATTCATGGATCTTATGAACAGAGTGTTTAAGCCTTATCTAGATATGTTCATTATCATGTTTATTGATGACATTCTATTTATTGGAGGAATGAGGAGGATCATTCTAGTCATCTTAGAGTAGTTCTTCAAACACTCAAAGATAGAGAGTTGTATGCCAAATTTTCCAAGTGTGATTTTTGGCTTGAGTATGTGGCGTTCTTAGGCCATATTATTTCAGGTGATGGGATTCGAGTTGACACACAGAAAATTAAGGCAATGTAGAACTAGCCTAGACCCACATCTCCAACTGATATTAGGAGTTTCTTGGGGTTGGCTGGTTATTATAGAAAAATTGTCGAGGGGTTCTCATCTATTTCGTCCCATTTGAAAAAGTTAACTCAGAAGACATCAAAGTTTCAATGGTCTGAAGCTTGTGATAAAAGCTTCGAGGAATTGAAAACACGGTTGACTATTGCCCCAGTGTTGACCTTACCAGAGGGTACACAAAGCTTTGTTGTGTATTATGATGCGTCCAAAGTTGTACTGAGTTGTGTATTAGTGTAGAATGGCAAGGTTATAGCTTATGCCTCCAAACAACTTAAGATTCATGAGAAGAATTACTCAATCCATGATCTAGAGTTGGATGTTGTAGTGTTTGCTTTGAAAATATGGCATCACCATCTCTATGGTGTTCATGTTGATGTGTTCACCGATTACAGGAGTCTTCAGTATGTATTCAGTTAGAAAGAACTTAATCTTAGATAAAGGAGGTGGTTGGAGTTACTCAAGGATTATGACATGAGTATTCTCTATCACTCTTGTAAGGCTAATGTTGTTGTTGAGTCCTTGAGTAGGTTATCTATTGGCAGTACTTCCCATGTTGAGGAAGGCAAAAAAGAGTTAGCAAAAGATGTGCACAGGCTTGCACAATTAGGAGTCCAGTTAATAGATTCCAATGAAGAAGGAGTAGTGGTGATGAATGGAGCTGAATCATCACTAGTGTCTGAAGTGAAAGAGAAACAAGACCAAGACCCTGTTTTGCTTGAATTGAAGGCAAATGTTCATAACCAGAAAGTGATGACTTTTGAACAAAGGGGAGATGGTGTATTGAGGTATCAAGGTAGGTTATGAGTACCAAATGTGGATGAAATTCAAGAGAGGATCATGGAGGAAGCTCATAACTCTATATACTCTATCCATCCTGGTTCCACAAAGATGTATCGTGACTTGAGAGAAGTCTATTGGTGGAGTAGTATGAAGAGGTGTATTGTAGAGTTCGTTGCTAAGTGCCCAAATTGCCAACAAGTCAAGGTAGAGCACTAGAGGCCCGATGGTATGGCTCAGAACATAGATCGTCCAAAATTAAAGTGGGAGATGATCAATATGGATTTCATTACCGTTTTGCCGAGGTCTCGCATGCAGCACAATTCGATTTAGGTGATTGTAGATCGGATGACTAAATCAGCCCATTTCTTACTTGTAAAGACAACCTATTCAGTAGAAGATCATGCCAGATTATATATTCAAGAGGTTGTTAGATTTCATGGAATTTTGGTGTCCATCATTTCAGATAGAGGTGTGCAATTTACTGCACAATTCTGGAAGTATTTCCAGAAAGGGTTGGCTTCGAAGGTGAATTTGAGTACTACTTTCCATCCTCAGACTGATGGTCAAGCATAGCATATGATTCATACTTTAGAGAATATGTTGAGGGCTTGTGTGATTGATTTCAAAGGTAATTTAGATGATCACTTACCCCTCATTAAGTTTGCTTACAATAACAATTATCACTCTAGCATCAAGATGGCTCCTTGTGAGGCTCTTTATGGGAGAAGATATAGATCTCCTACTGGATGGTTTGAAGTGGGTGAAGCTGGGTTGATAGGGCCAAACTTGGTTCATCAACCTATGGAGAAAGTAAAGGTCATTCAAGAATGGTTGAGAACAGCGCAAAGTCGTTAGAAATGCTATACTGATGTTAGGAGAATATATATAGAGTTTGAGGTGGTTGATTGGGTGTACTTGAAGGTTTCACCCATGAAAGGTGCTATGAGGTTCGGAAAGAAGGGAAAACTTAGTCCCCGATATTTTGGTCCTTGGAGGATATCCAAAAGGATTGGCAATGTATCCTACGAGTTGGAGCTACTGTCAAAGTTAGCAACAGTCATCCAATATTCTACGTTTCTATGTTAAAGAAATGTATGGGCGATCATTCACTTATTATACCTACTGAAAATATTGGTATTAAGGACAACCTATCTTATGAGGAATTCCCATTGAGTTACTTGATTGTCAGATCGCAAATTGAGAACCAAGGAGGTTGCATCATTCAAGGTCTTATGGAAGAACTAGTTGGTTGAGGAAGCTACTTGGGAGGCTGAGGAGGATATGAAGAAGATATACCCACATCTCTTTTCTTATGGAGATATTTGTAACACCCCGGAAATTTGTAAGTTGAACTAGAGAGTTTAGAGCTTTTCGTAAGAGCTTTGGAGTGTCGTATAAGGATTAAAATCACAAGAAATGATTCTAGTACTTAGAAGGGAGGTTTTAGAAGCTATACGTCAAGGTACTACCCCCCAAGGACCACCCAAGGGGTCCTTGAGGGGGACCCCAAAAATAGTCCCCAAATCTGCAATTTTTGGTAACCTACGGTTGCCACCTATTGGCCGTAGGTGGACCCACGCCCCATAGGTGGGGGTCATGGGTCAAGACCTGCTAAGGCCTGCAATCTTAGGCGACCACACCCACAAAGGGTGCAGTACAGAGCGTGGACCCACCCACGGTTTGTGGGTGGGTGGTTCATGAGTGAGAGCAGTTTTTGAGTTTAAGTTTTAATTAGAGGTTTGGGGGCTAAGGTAGGTAGGTTAGTTAGTTAATTACCCACCTATAGATACTTAATAGACCCCTAAAACTAAGTCATTAACTCATTCATCTAAGAC
>JAJOOS010000579.1:0-62636 GCA_029582725.1 Solanum chiquidenum | reverse complement strand
AAATTTCCAGGTTCTGAACTTTTTCCAAAAATGACTACTTCCAATTTCAAGCTTCTTCATAATCATTTTAAATTTTCGGATGTAAAACAATTAAAATGAAATTACATAAAAACCCCTCATAGAACCTCATTATAAAGTCAACACAAAGTCATAGGCTCTTGCTTAACCTATCATTTTCCGAGTCGTTACACATAGGTTAAGGGAGGAGTGGACTAGCCACTAGTTGCTGACCACAGAGGCGACCACGGCTCATAAAGCCCCTCATGAAGTGAGGCAGTGCACTGAATGTTTGAGGGTTAATTGGCCTTTTCCGGTTTTAACTTAAATTAAGTGAGGTCGTTTTGCCTAGGCTTTGTACACCTATAAAACTAATTTTAACTCTAAAACTAACCCATTCAAGTCATATTTTCCAAAACCCAAAAATAATTTCCTAAATTCCTCCTCTCATATATTTCTCTCTCTAGAAACTAGAAGAAGAAGAAGGAAGTTCAAGATAGGATCAAGGTCAAGGCTCAATTCCTCCATTGAAGATTAGAATTGGTCTTTGTTGTTAAGGTATGATAGCTTTAATCCATGGATATCTTACATCCATGGAGTTCCTTTAAAATAAAATTTCAAAAGAGATAGAAATCCGCAATTGTTAGGGTTTGATTCAAAAGTCATGGGTTCCTTTCAAACTAGATTCTAATGGTTGAATTATGTTATACTAAGCATGAATTGATTATTTCCTATGGTTTTAATGATGTATCCCCAAGAACTCATGTAATTCCCATGATTTATAATGAAATCCATGTTTAATATTTGAATTCTAGATTTGTTGATTGAATGTAGGGTTTGAACCTTGAAAGAGTAAGTATGAGATTATGCATGTCTTTATGAAATATATCTAAATATATTGATGACACTTTGAGATTAAAGTGTCAATGATTATTTTGTTGTTGTGTTTATTGAAAGGTTATTCTCATGAACACATATGAACATTAATGTGAAAGGATTTCTCACATAGTAAGGATTCTAAGTTTGAAAGGCTTTTCTTACCTAATTGAATCTAAGAGTAAAAGTTTTCATAAATGGTGATAAGTTCCTTACGCATGATCTAATGAGCTATCCTAATGAACTAACTTGGATTGGTTGTCAAGGACATCCTTCCATGAGACATGAGTTAAGTTACGACTTAATAAGTAATATGTGGGATTTATTCTTAGCACCGAGTGGATATTAAAATGAGATGGAGGCTCACACATAGTTGAGTTCGGGCTTCTAAATGGGAACTCTCACGTAGTAGAGTCCGAGTTTCGCAAAGTATGTCTCATGAGATGGAAGTCTTCACGTAGTGGAGCCCAATTTTCTAGTAGAAATCTCTATATCCCATAAAATACGTGTCCCTCTAGGATATTTAGCTAGCGGATCAATCAAAGCTAAGACTTACCAGTTCTACCTTAGGTAAGTAGACCAACCCTTTTTGGTGTGGGAGTCACTAGATTCCATGTGATAGCTCACATGGTCTCATGTCGGTTAAGGCTATTTCCTACAATAATATTTATAATAAACTGAGACATGCTTAAACAAACACGTCATAGTGTTCAAAGTAATAATGAACTAAGATATGCTTAAAGAAGTAACTCACAATGTTCAAAGGTAATTGAAAGATGTTTCTAGCTTACACTCAATATGATGATTATGACTTATGTTTCCCACTATATCTATGATGATGTTTAACTTGGTATATTGCACGCTCTGCAATAAAATGTCCTGTTTAGCATATTTTAAATTTTTTCGTACATAGTTATCATACTTAGTGCATTTTTATACTAACACATACTTTTGCCTACATTTTCCACAAATGTTGGGTCTGACAGTCAGGGTCATGTTCGTGGCTAGTTGTTGATCTTCAGATTCCGAGCTTTTGTGAGTCCTCATGCTTCGAGGAAGGAGTTTTATTGTTTAGTTCCTTTATTTCATGTATTTCTTTTTTTAAACATAATGTATCGGCTAGGCCCAATTTCATTCTATATTGTAATAGATGGCTATGATGAGACAAGTGTCTAGACTTTCACTTTCTTTTATGAAAAACTTTTTAGATTTGAAATATTGTTTTACTCTAAATTGTTTTATTTCTTATGTTATGAAGACTAAGTGGCTGGAAAGGAGTCCTTCGGGGTTCTATACACCATGTTACATCAAGGGGGTACCCTTGGGTCGTGACAAACTTGGTAATCATAGCACAAGGTTTAGAATGATCCTAGGATGATGTCTCATAAGCCACGTTTAGTAGATTCTTATTCATAAGTATGAAGCACACCACATTTATGAATGAGAGGCTACAAGAAGATTAGGAAATTTCACTTCTTCATTACTCTTTGTCATGTCATAGAGTTTAACTCTATAAGATCTCTCTCCTAATCCTTGCCCTATGTTCTTCAGGATATGACTACTAGAAGGGTTTCTAGAAGGATGGAGGGTGACAATGTGGAATAAACAGCTCCTCCTCAAGCTCCAGTAGATCCTTTGGCTGAGATTGTTACAAATGCAGAGTTTAGGTGGGAGTTTCAAGTGTTGACCCAAACCAATTAAGAGGTGGTAGTCCCCATGAACCCAAATATATGTAAGGCGGCTTCAAGAGTGGGGGACATTATGAGGATTAACCCTACAGAATTTTATGGCTCCAAAGTTAAGTAAGAACCCTCAAGAGTTTGTCGATGAGGTCTATAAGTTACTTGCTATTATGGGGGTGACTCAAGTAGAGAAGGCAGAATTAGCCGCTTAGCAATTGAAGGGTGTTTTTCAAGTGTGGTAGGACCAATGGAAAGATGCAAGGCCGGTAGGAGCAGGTCCCGTAGAGTGGGAAGTGTTTAAATACACATTTTTTATAGGATCTTTCCCCTTGAGATGATGCAAGAAAAGGTGCAAGAGTTAATTAACTTTCGTCAAGGAAGTATGAGTGTGAATGAGTATGCCCTAAAGTTCACTCAATTGTCTAAGTGTGCTCCATCTATGGTTGGGGATGCTAGGGCTAGGATGAGTAAGTTTGTGATGGGTATATCTGATATGGTGGTTAAAGAGTGTCGCACCTCCATGCTCATTAGTGACATGGACATCTCTCATCTTATGGTCCATGTACAATAAATTTAGGAGGAGAAACTCAAGGAAATGTCTAGGGAGGTAAAAAAGGCACCGGTGATGGAAACTTCTCTAATGCAAAGTCTGATGGACAAGGTCGACCTAGATTTCGACAAAAAATTTTTGGTCAGGGTTCCTCTAATGCTCCTCCTAAGTTTAATAAGGATAGGGTGTCTAACCCTAAAATTCAAGGAAGGAATGGAGGTGGTTCTTCTTTGGCTAGGTCGAATTGCTCAAAATGTGGAAGGCAACATAATGGTAAATGCCTATACGGCACAGATGGGTGCTATGGTTTGGGCAAGAGTTGTCACAAGATGAGAGATTGTCTGATGCTTAAGCTAAAAGGGAGAGAAGTCAAGCAAAACCGCTTCTATGCTATCTAATCGCGAGGTGACCAAGAGAGCTCTCTTGATGTAGTCACTGGTATGTTAGAATTTGTACATCATAATGTGTATGTCTTATTAGATCGCGGTTCTAATTTATATTTTTTTATGCCCTATGTGGCTATGAAGTTTGACATTCCTTCGAAAGTGCTATTAGAACCTTTTTCTGTCTCTACTCCTGTTGGTGATTCTATGGTGGCTAAAATGGTCTATAGAAACTGTCATGTCTCCTTATCCCATAGAGTTACTATTGTTGACTTGGTAGAGCTTGACATTTTAAATTTCTATGTGATTCTTGGTATGAATTGGTTGCATGCATGTTATGCCTCTATAGCTTGGAGAACTCTTGTGGTCAAGCTCCAATTCCCGAATGAGCCTATCCTAGAGTCGAAGGGGGGAAATTCTATGCCTAGAGGTCAATTTGTGTCTTACCTTAAACCTAGAAAGATGATTTCATAAGTTTGCTTTTACCATCTTGTTAGGGTGAGGAATGTAGATTCCGAAACCCCCACTTTTGAGTCGGTCCCCGTGGTTAATGAGTTTCCAAAAGTGTTTCCCAATGATTTACTCGGTATTCTTCCAGAGTGGGAAATAGAATTTGGTATTGACCTTCTCTCTGATACACAACCTATCTATATTCTTCCTTATAAAATGGCTCTGGTGGAACATAAGGAGTCAAATGATCAATTAAAAGATTTGTTGGATAAGGGCTTTGTCCGACCAAGTATCTCTCCATGGGATGCTCCCGTTTTATTTGTTAGAAAGAAAGATGGGTCTCTCCATATATGTATTGATTATTGGCAACTGAATAAGGTTACCATTAAGAAAAAGTATCCGCTTCCAAGAATAGATGACTTGTTTGACCAACTTCAATGGGCTAGTTATTTCTCTAATATTGATCTTCTTTCGCGTTATCACCAATTGAGTGTGAGAGGGGATTATATTCCAAAGATGGCTTTCCAAACCCGGTATGGTCACTATGAGTTGTTGGTTATGTCGTTTGGGTTGACTAATGTTGTGGTGAAGTTTATGCATTTGATGAATAGGGTGTTTAGACAATACCTTGATATGTTTTAATTGTGTTTATTAATCCTATTTTGATCTACTCGAGGACTGAGAATGAGCATATTGACCATTTGAGGATTGTTTTACAAATTCTTAAGGACCAACAACTTTTTGCCATGTTTACCAAGTGTGAATTTTGGTTAAGGTCTGTGTCTTTCCTTTGTCATATTGTGTCAAGCAAATGAATTGAGGTAGATCCTAAGAATATGGATGTGGTAAGGAGTTGGCCTAGACCTCTAATCCCTTCGGATATTAGAAGTTTTTTGGGTTTAGCCAGTTACTATAGAAGGTTCGTTGAGGAATTTTCTTCCATTGCTTCTCCTTTGACGTTATTAGTCAATAGAAGGCTAATTTTGTGGGTTGAAAGCATGTGAGAAAAGTTTCCAAGAGTTGAAAGAGAGACTTACTTTCGCTCCAGTGTTGACGTTACCTGAAGGTACAAATGGTTTTGTGGTGTATTGTGATGCCTCTAGGGTTGGGTTGGGATGTGTGCTTATGCAAAATGGTAAGGTGATTGCCTATTCTTCAAGGCAACTTAAAGTTCATGAGAATAATTATCCTATCCATGACCTTGAGTTAGCGGCGATTGTGTTTGCCTTAAAAATATGGAGGCATTATTTTTATGGGGTTCATGCAGATGTTTTCACTGATCATAAGAGTTTGCAATATTGGGAACTTACCTGGGATCTACCGACGCCATTCACGGTCTGTGGATTGCCCAACAGACAGTAGATGGGGTCCGTAGACCACTATACAACTGTTTTTCTGTAGATTTTACCTTTCGTCCCTGCACACGTAGCAACCATTAGGACTTTCTTTTTACATTTTCTGGACACTTTTAAGATGCGGACCCTATTTTATATCAAGACAACACTAATACAACAATAAAACACCTATCTAATGAGCTACGGAAATCAAAATAAAAGAAGAAAACTCCTATATCGAAAAGAAAAACCTATAGTTGGCTAGATTTTACATCTTGGGTTGCCTCATAAGCAGCGCTTGATTTAACGTCGCGGCACGATGCAGACACCTTGATTTCTCAGACTTCATCAAGGTGGCATGACCTATCACTGTATTGACACTCTCAGAATTTCCCATGTAACTTTTTATCCTCAAGTGGTCGGCCTTGAACCTTGTACCACTCCTTTTTTCAAGCTCTACCACTCCATGTGGGGACACTTGGGTCACTCTGAATGGTACGGTCCACTGGGTATTGAATATGCCGAGAAACCAGTGCACCCTTGATTTAAACAACAACACCAAATCACCTGGAGCTAGTTTGAACTTTTCTATCTTTTGATCATGGTGCTTTTTCTCCGTGTACAAGGTTGCACCTAATTTATCCTTACTAGACACTTCAGCGTCTTTTTCAAAAATGTGACTCACTACAGATACCGATTTAAGATCACTTTCATGCTTCATATACTTACAGATGTTAAAGGTCACCTCCTCCTTATTCAGTCGGAACTTCATCTGCCCTCTCTCCGTATCGACTAAGGAATGCCCAATAGCAAGTAATGGTCTCCCTAAGATGATAGGGACCTCAAAGTCAACCTCGCAATCAAGTATCACAAACAGTGCCAGAAAAAAAGAATGACCCCACTTTCACAAGGACATCTTGAAGTACTCCAATAGGCTTTTTCACTGTTTTGTCAACCATAAGTAAACACATCGCAGTTGGTTTTGGAGCTCCTAAACCCAACTTCTTATAAATCAACAATGGTATCAAATTAATGGTGGCACCAAAATCACACAATGCTTTCGCAAAGTGCATCTTACCGATGGTGCAAGGAATAGTGAAAGCTCCAAGATCATCTTTATTTTGTATTAGTGACCTCGTAGAAATGGCACTACAATACTGAAAACTCTCATCATTCTAAAAATTGACAACCCTCTTTTTGGTCACCAAGTTTTTCATGAATTTTGCATACCCAGGCATTTTCTCCAAAGCTTCTATCAAACAGGACATTGATGGAAAGTTGTTTCAATATAGTTATGAACCTGCAATATTTTCCCTCTTCAGTCTTTTGCACTAACCTCTGTGGAAAAGGAGGTACTGGTCTAGGCATAAGAACAACCTTCTGAGTCAACTCGGTTTCCTTTTTTGTGGTATCTTTCATCTCTCCGATAACCTCAAAATCATCTTCATATGTTTGTACCACCTTTTCCACATCAGATGGCATGGGAGGATCAATAGTCTATTTTGCTCTGCGAGTTGTGATTGCCATATAATGCCTATCATTTTTTGGATTTTGGATGGTGTTGCTGGGGAATGTGCCAAGTTGGCGTGTATTAATGGTAGCAGACAACTAACTGAACAACTGCTCTAGTTTATTTATCGACGTTGCATGGGCATCAACTTTCTGACAAATCCGTGACAACTAAGTATGCATATCTTTCACATTTTGATCAGTAACATCAAACCTCTTCATCATCTTTTGCATCATATCCTCAACGCGTGACATACTGCCTCCAGCTTCTCTATTACCAGATTCCCTGTTCCCAGGTGGAACATAGGGTCCTATTCTATCATTCATGTTACCGTAGTTGTTCCAATTGTAGTTTTTATCAAGATTGTAGTTCTCTTAGTTCCCATAGTTCCGACCTTAGTTTCCTTGACCTTGACGCAAATTATCTGAGTTGAAACTTGGGCATTGGTTTGGAAATCCCCCATCTGATCATTAACCAAATATGCATCCTCCTCATAGTAGCATTCCTCCACTAATGGCGGTGGTGTTCTTGTTAGGTAATTTACCGCATTCACCTTTTATGCATTTCCACTCACATGCTTCAATATAATACAAACCCAAGTTATGTCCTCATCTGAGTCATCTCCTCATGAATGTCATCACTAAATTGATATGGTGCAGTTTGAAAAATGAATGTGCTTCTTCTAGTAATAACTTTTCTAGTGGTCCAAGACTTATTATTCCGAGAAATCATCTCCAATTTTTTAGCGATCTCCTCAAATGTGCGCTCACCATATGATCCTCCAGCAATCGTATCTATCATGGCCTTACCATTATAATCTTTCCCTCTATAGAAATACTCCTTCAATGAATCATCATCTATGCAGTGATTCAGAATACTTCTAATGAACATAGTGAACCTATCCAATGAACTGCTCACAGACTCTCCAGGTAGTGACATGAAATTATTCAACTTGTCTTTGTGGTTTAGCTTCTTAAACAATGGGAAATACTTTTCCATGAACACTCGATGCAATTGGTCCCATGTAGGAATTGAATAATATGGAAGCACAACAAACAACACTGCATCATTACCAGTCAATGATAGAGGGAAGACTCTCAAGCTTATGAAATCCATATCTAACTCCAGTCGCCCCACGCAAATCTTACAAACACTTCTAAATTTAGCCATGTGACCATGCGGATCTTTCGAAGCCAGACCAGAAAACAACTCTCTCATTGTAAGAATCTGCATAAGATTGTTGGTCACCACAAATGTATACCCTGGAGGTAGAGGAGGAAGAACAATGGGACTTTTTGATTCAACTGTATTGAAGTGGACCCTGTAGTTATCGCACAATCTTGGTTATGGCGAATTTTGTACCCTCAATGCATCTCCGAGTAGATTACCACCACAAACTTAAGCTTTCTCATTATTTACTCCATCCTCATGCTCATCTATGAGTTGATTATTATGGATTCCTTGATTTTCCATTTTTCTCAAAGTCCTACATAGTTCAGGGTCGTATGAGGTCAATGGTTTGCCTGGACTCCGTGTACTTGGCATACACTAGTGTAGAAACCTGTAGAAAACAAAAACAAAACAAAAAACGTAAAATTAGAAAATAATTTACTAAAGTTCAATAATGTAGTTAAACTTAATCTAAAAGCCTTATTCCCCGGCAGCGGCGCCAAAATTTGATACGCTCAAATTACAATTCCCTAAAGAAGTATAAGCAGTTGTCGTCAAATAAAGAACCCAACTTGTAGGTTGGGGTCGATCGCACGAGGAAAATTGTTTAGAGTTAACTCAAGATTATTTTTGTTTAGTCAAACTATTTATGAGACAAGTAAATAAAGGGGGGTTGTTGTAAGCAAGTACCGTTTGTTTATTTATGTAACAAGTAAACATAATTCAAACTTTGATTTATTAATATGAGAGAGAAACTAGGGAATATGTGTTCCCCATAAGCTCTTAATGCAGTAATCCTAATAATAGTAATCCTTTCCTAGTGTTTTACATGCAAAGTTGGTAAGTTATATATCCCTAAGTGATTGATTCTCCAAAAAGGAAATTTCACTACGCACCTTTGTTCGGCTGCGAGTGTATACTTTACTAATCCTTACCTTTACCTCAGATTAGACATCACATAAATGTATGGCGTAGTTTTAACCCTCGCACCAATTGACATTAGACTATTTGATAGCATCCACTAAATCTATGTTGTTAATTCTTTTCTGATTAACTACCTCTTTGGTCCGGCAAGTAGCAACGAGGTGAGTTCTAACGTTGCGTAGCGTTAAAAAGAATTCTAAGTGAAATAATTAACAATACATGCATAAATACTATTCAAAACTTACTTAGTTATTATTCATACATTGTTAATTGCTCATGGTTCCCACAATCCTAGTTGTGGATTTAGCTACTCACGCTTGAAAGAACATAATTCATATTTTTATAAAAAGAATTCATGACCTTACGATTAGAGTAGATGAAACCTGAAATCTCCAATTGAATTTCAAATAAAAAATCTTATAAACCAAAATCCAGAATTTAAATTGCTAAAGTTTGCAATTTAATTCCCAAAGAGATACCAAGAACTGAAAGTATGCAATAATGTCTAACCCCTAAAAATGAGGTTTGCATCCTCTATTTATAGAAAACAAGTCCCAAATAAAAAGGAAACAAAATAAGGAAATAAGTTGACTGGAATGCGGTATCAATCAATGATTCGACCTACGGAACGTGGGTCGACCTACGGTCCGTAGGTCTCCTTTAGTGGTTCGAGATTTATGATTTTTCATCAGGTACCGGAACTTCAACTCTCTGAATCCATCGACGGATGTGCAAAATGACATGTGGGTCGACCTACAGTCCGTCAATAGCACCGTAGTTCCACACTTAGTTAGAATTCCCTGATGATCCATCCACGCCTGCCCACCGACGGTTCGTCACTAGACCAACGGTTCGTGGATCACTTATGTGGGTGTCTCATTCTGCATAATTTCAGCTATCATCTCCATCAACCGCATTCCAAGCCTATTTCCTGCAAACATAATACAAAACACATTATTTCTAATACAATATAGCCCTAGATACACAACTTCTAAGTGAAATGCATCAAAAATACCATAAAATCATGTTATATGAAGGCCTATGAGTCTAGTTTGCAATGCACAAAACCCAGTATCCAACTGACATCGGAGTAAAGAGTTATGAGTTCTTTGTCACGGACTGCCGGGGTAAAATTTGGGTCGTGATTCGAGTAGGGTCCAAAATATCGTATTTCGACTTACTAGACGTTATAAGCCGTGGAAACACTTTTTTTCACTCCCTAACCATAAAGAAAGCTTAAGAGAGAGGTTTCTAATGAGTTCTTGCATGATGAATGTTAGTTTTTGATGATTTCTACCATTAAAGGTTGCCCCTGTGCCTAGAAACGTGATCTCTAAATGTGGCAACCATTTTCCCCATCTATTAGCTGCGTTTGGAGCTAGTTTTTGCCAATATATATTGATAATTATTGGTGTTTCTTTAAGGTTTACACTTGGTTAACTAAGGTAATCATCTTGGGACTCTTTTATGATTGTTTTTATGAAGTTCTACAGATGTTTCGTCAAGTTTAGGCCATATGGCAAATCTGTCGATTTCAGCTTAATTATGAATTGCTTATAGGTCCATACTAGCTATGTATATATAGTGTAAGTGAAGCTTAGGACGTAGGAAATAAATTTCGTGAAGAAACTACGGCCATTCGAGCATTCATTGGGAAGGTATGTTAAGACTAAACTTCGTCCCTCATTTTAGCACCACTCCTGAGAAATTCCTAAAACACCGAATGTGATATTTTGTTATTCTCTTGCTAGAAAGACCTTCAGTGAAAGGCATTGGGATCTCAGCTGACTTATTTTCATGATTCTATTATTTTCATAATCCACTCGTTTAGATAACAAGAGTATTCGATATCTACATGTCATTTCATCGGATTACTTGATTATATATCCACATGTAAAAATTCTTATTCTTCTTTGGGTGATGTGACTTAAAATATCCCGGGAGACCCTTATTACTTGTTACCAGCCCTCTTTCCCGACTAAACTTATTATGAAAAATCTTTAAAGTGACTCACGATCTTCAAAACTCTCAAATATAACTTCAAGGTTTAAACTATTAGAACACTTGGTTTTTGAAATATTTCTTTTATAAAATATCTAGGAACCAAGTTAGGAATCAAGTTAGGAACTAAGTAAATCACCTTAAACTTGTTATGAAAATCTTCAAGGTTAGGTTATTTTTTTAAAATTCGAGTTAACCTTCCAATCTTATTTGAAAGAACATATGAGGTTCCATGAGATGGTTACATGTTATACGAAAATGTTATGGGGTTATGAGAACAAGACTACAAATGGGCCAAGATTTGCAACATGACAACAATAACATATAAGTGTTATACATTCGTGACATGACATGCTATGGAAATTACTCTCGAGCTATAATCAGTAGGTATGGGGACTATTGCCTATATTTATACGTATGATACACCGATGGCCACAGGCTGGTGTATATGATGTCGGTTAGCTACCGGGAAACACCACAATTGCTAGCATTTGGTTGGGTATGTCATGACTTTGCATCTATATATATGTATTCACAACATACAATTATACGAGCATACCATGCATATTTAAATAGTAGGAGGTCAAATGTCAGCCAGGGAGATTATTTGAGTTTCAGTTTTAGGTGGTATCTCTATTACCCTTTTTCAGTAAATATTTAAGATTCTACTTTCTGCTTTACATACTAGTACATTTTTATTCGTACTGACGTACCTTTGCCTGGGGACTTTTCTTTTTGTTTTATGCGAGCAGGTTCATGCAGCGATTCTGATCGACCCACCCGCTAGGATTCACATTCAACTGTGAGTTGGTAAGCTCCATCTTATCCTGGGGCTATCAGAGGAGGTTTAATTTTGTTGTACAGTTTGGGTGTAGTCGGGGCCTTGTCCCGACAGTTCTTATGTCACTCATATAGGCTATTGTGGACACATTATTCTAGGTTTTCTTTTGTATGTTTCAATCTCCAGCCCATAAACTTGGTATGTATATATATATGTGTGTGTGTAAGTAGGTATATCTTCAGTTGTGGCCTCGTCGTCTAGCTGGTATATCTTTATACTTTTTGGCTTGTCTACCATTGGTTGGATGGTTTATTCTCATTCAGGTCATGACCTTCAGGGTTCAGGCTTCACTTGTTAGAGGTTGTGCTGCCCAATCTTTTTGTCTCACAGTTTGGTAAGCTAGTATGTTTTAGTGGGTAACTTGATCTAATAGGGTATCTAGTGCCAGTTACACCTTTATTTTGGTGCGTGACAAGAAATAACAAAATTGTATCTGTGAAGGTATTCTGTGGGAATCAAAGGGTTGAGGATTCTACTTGGGAGGCCGATATGATGTCCTGTTATCCTCTTCTATTTCCCTACAATCATATTCTAGCTTGAGGTATTTAGTTCCTTATGGTTCATGTGTTGTTTCATGTGTCTTTGTCATTCTCATTTTTCCTCATGCATGCATGTTCATGATGAATCTGATTTATAAAGATATGTTTTAGCTTGATTGATTTCTTCAAGATTATGTGCATTTGAGTATGAGCAGCATGTAGGCCATATGAAATTATG
Source organism: Solanum chiquidenum (assembly GCA_029582725.1). Classification (NCBI taxonomy): domain Eukaryota; kingdom Viridiplantae; phylum Streptophyta; class Magnoliopsida; order Solanales; family Solanaceae; genus Solanum; species Solanum chiquidenum. Next base: position 50,201 of record JAJOOS010000579.1, on the reverse strand, counting down.
TTTTGAAAATGTGTTGGTTTGGAGTCGATTTTCCTCTTCGGATATGTGTATTTAAGTGATTGCATTCATGACGGGTTTCTAATTTATCTCCTACTCCTTTTTCATGCTAGAGTTAGTCCCATATGCAGACGAATGTCCTCAAGGGGAGATATTAAAACACCTCAGCTTTGGAAAAGATTTTTTTTTGAATTGCACTCTAGTTTTAGGGGTCTCACCAACGAACCAGAGATGACATCTGTAGAAAGGGGGGAAATAAATTTCTAAAATCAAGTCCCAGTACTTCTTTTATGGTTCACCAGTAGAGTCCATCAACTGATCTATGATTTGTAGATAGGTCTCGTAGGTAGCTCCAAGACTTAGTGAAATTTGAAGACCAAAGGTTAATTTATACAGTTTGTGTCTACGGTTCGTATGTGGTTATACGATTCGTAGAATGTGTCCATCAAAGGTTGGTCAAAATCTAAGGTCTCTAATCATTTCTACGATATAGTAGGACAGTGGGCCCAAACCGTAAAAGTGCTTCAATAGTTATTTTAAAAGGCTTTTGGTTCTTTTCCTAATTATTTTAAGTCTAAAATGAGTCAGTTTGATCCCAATATTAAGCCCTATAAATACCCCTTAAGTCCTAATACTACCCATTTACAATCATCCCCTTAAAATCCCCTCAAACTCAAGGAAGAACAATCTAGGGTTTCAAACACCAAGATCTAAAACTCACCATTGCAATTGGGCTTTGAACTCCAAGGTTTATTACTATTCACCCATGGAGTTATTTCTTATATAGGGTTCCTCAAATCTCCAATTTTGTAAACGTAGATTCTCAATTCAAGTTAGGGTTTTTATTCAATCTTCATTGGTTCTTTTCAATTATGATCAAATTGATTGTTTACTACCTATATATTCCTGAGTTGAAGTAATTACATGTTTTTTAGTTGAATTCAATGAACCCATGCATGATCAATAATTGTAGACTATGAACACATGATTAAGCGTATGGACTATGGAAGATGAAATTATGAAGATATGCATGTTCTTTGATGAAATTGATGTAAATTAGTTGAGGATGCTTCGAGAGTAAAGTGTCAAAGTTGTAGTTGTTGTGAAATGTTTTTTCACAAAAAGGATCCATAAGAGTTGAAAGTTTTTAATCACCTAAGTTGAATCATGATTAAGGAGCTATTCATAATGAATTCTACCTTGGATTGGTTGCTTAATTGTACCTTTCCATGGATAATAAGATGAACATGAATAATTACTATTCTGTGGGATTTATACTTAGAACAGAGAGGGTATTGAGTTTGAAGCTCTCTTATTAGTAGAGGTTGGATTTCTAGTAGCAATCTCCTGATTCGATAACTATGTGCCATTATAGGATTTTCTTAGATAGACATTAGCTAGTGGATCCACATTATCACAAAACTTATGGTTCTTACCTTGCCAAGTACAGATAAATCTATTCGGTGTGGGATAGACACCGGATTCCATGTCATAACTCAAATGGTCTATGTCGGTTATATGGTACCCTTCCTACAATAATGAGCTAAGGTTACTTTATAAAGTATCTCACAAGTGTTTTATGGATGTTTAACTTACGTTGACCATGATTACGACCGATGTTTTTTAACATTTTATCTTATGATTTAGCTTTGTCATGGCATATCACGTAAAGTTTTGTAGCATGATTTCATAAATTTTATGCATTACTATCATACTTAGTATATTTTATGTACTAATGCACACTTGTTACTACATTGTTTCCTAATGTAGGGTTCGACGCTCCTACCTCTCACACTCGTGGGTAGTTGAAATTTGGCACTCAAAGATTGGTTATTCCTCATGTACCAAGGACCGATACAACCTTAAAATTTTCTTTATATTTGTTTTAAGACTTCCTATATGATGTATGGGTAACGTCTCAATAACTTTCCTTATTATGTAGTAGATGCCTTATTGAGACTGATGTTAGACTTTCGATTTTTCAATACTCTTTTACGATATATTAAATTGTTTCTTTTGAAATATTTTTTCTATTATCTTGTATGATATATGCTAAGTGGTTGGTGTAGGGCCTCTAAAGGCTATATATGCCATGTTATCCCTATGGTATACTTTAGGCCGTAACAAGGAAGGGCCCATCCCTATGTAAAATAGAGCATCATGACGTAGGTTCTTTTTCTTATGAGTTATTGCTCCAGGTGGGAATACTCTACTCACAAGTAAATTGAAAATGTTAGCATACCATGGTAGCTCAGACACATCCCAGGCTAGAACCTTCTCATCTATATTCCTCTCATGAATCTGACCTTTATCACACATATTTAGTGAACTTTTTAAACTGGACAAGTGGTTTGCAGTCTGGTTCTCTATACGCCTTATGTCCTTGATATCCAAATCGAATTCTTAAAGTAACAAGATCCACCTAATGAGCCGTGTTTTCTCATTTTTCTTGTTGAATATACACTTAAATGCAACTACAATATGGACTATATACAATAACTTTAGTAGCTACCAAAGAGGATCTGAACTTGTGAAATGCAAAAACAAAAGCAAGCATCTCCTTGTCAATCAATGTGTAGTTTTCTTGTGCAGAATCAAGAGTTTTTCTAGCATATTATATGGAGTGTAACACCTTCTCTTTTATTTGTCCCAACATAGCACAAACAACTTCATCATTGACATAACACATGACATCAAATGGTGGCTCCCAGTTAGGAGCATTAAGGATTGACGCCTCTAATAAAATTCAAAATTCACCTTATTCTCCAAGAGACTACATTTATGTCTATTGTCATTGTGAAATCATTTATAAAAATCCTATAGACACTCATATGGCCAAGAACTTCATACCCCTTTCACTTAGACTATATGTTGAAACTTCTCTAAGACTTAAACCTTAGCTTGATCAATCTCTAATCCCTTCTTGGAAACATTGTGACCCAAAAAATGCCTTATCTGACTAAGAAATGACACTTTTCCTTGTTTAGCACTAGATTTGCTTCATTCCATAGAGCATGACCACTGTATATATTTTACAAGCCTAGCTTAAATGATTTTCAAAAAACAGAGATATCATCCTTGAAAACCTACACAAAGTCCTCAACCATGTCATAAAATACGACCATCATGCATCTCTCAAATGTGGATGGTGCATGGCAAATTCCAAAAGGCATACGCTTGAAAGCATATGAGCTAGAAGACAAATGAATGTTGTCTTTTCCTGATACTCTGGGCAATCACAATATTATTATAGCCTGAATATCCATCTAGAAACAACAATATTCCTTCCCAGCAAGACTATCTAGCATCTAATTAATGAAGGGGGTTGGATGTATAATGTACTTTTCTAGATGCCTAATTTAAAATACGATAGTTTATTTAGTGATTGTTCTTGTAGGTATCAACATGTTCTTCTCATTTGTCACTATAGTAATGCCCCTTATTTAGGAACACATTGAACTAGACTCACCCTCTTTCAATCTGAAACTTGGTACACTATCCATGCATATAGCCACTTGATTACCTCTTTCCTCACCACATCTTTTATCATCGGATTTAGTTGGTGTTGGTGCCATCATCGTCAACTGACCTACTACCATATCTATCAAACCACACCTACTGGCAAATAAAGGTAACTCTAATATAAATGGTATTTGAAAATAAGGCTCAAAATTCTGCAATATGAAGTAAATAGAAAATATCAAAGACCACACTTACACTAGCACATCCTCTACAACACTTATGGTCTAGCAATAGAGTAGTCTACAAGCTGTACAATTGTGGTTGTGGTCTTGGAAATGCCCAGACCCAGGTTTTTGCACAATGATTCTAGCACAAGATTGATGCTAGAACCAAGATAACATTTCCCCCATGCATAAATGATTTGCACTATGGTAATCTACACTGTAAAATTGTCTAGATCTATCAGTTTTGTGGGAACCTTTTCTAAATACTCGAACTTCCATTCTTAGTAAGAGAAAATTTCACGTACTCCGTCAACCTCCTGTTGTTTGCCACAATATCCTTCACATATTTATCATACTTTGAAATTCCCTACAAGGCATCAACTAGTGGCAATAACTGTGAACATTCTTAAGAAAAGAGAGAACTTACCAAAGAATTCATCATCGATCTATTTCTAGAATTTTTATGTGAAGGGAGGAGGTGGTTTAACTTTGTTTGTGTCACTACCCGATGTACTTTCTAAATGTGATATGGTGAATAGGACCTCGAGAGACCCTAAACAATCAACTTTACATAAGGAAGACACTAAGATAAATAAGTACAATATGAAATCAATCATAAAGCTAAAGAAGTATAAATAATAATATCTCAACACAAGAAAATACTTAATATAAAACATGAAATGCAGAAGTTATACTAAGTTTGACATGAGCCTTTACTATGTCGATATGGTTAGGAAAAACCCCCTTAACCACGAACAAATTTGAAACTAAAATGACACGAAAGTAAATGACTAATAAAGTGTGATCCACTCCTCAAAAAAAGAGGACTCACAACTTGATACAATCCAGATTGCCTCAAGGCCATTCACTCAAAGGCAAGTTTGGGAACTTCAAAGTATGGAAGGATTGTTCATAAAGATGGAGGTTCTTGAGCTTGAGTTTATGACACAGAGGGGATTCCATTCATTGAATAGTAACATATGCGCATGGAAGGAGCTCCCAATCGAACAATACCATGTTTTGATGATAGCTTGATGTGTGGGAATTCTAACGAAGCAAGGAGGAGCAAGTGAAGAAACGACCTGATTCTGCGAGTTGGAGGACAATTCGGTTACTCGCCTAATGGATTAGGCGAGGGCTCCAAGCTCGCCTTAACTTCCAGGGAGCTACAGAGAAGAGCTAGTTCGTCAACTGGATCGGCGACTCACCGAGTCCCTTAGGCGAGCACAAACCAACTCGCCCTTTTACCCATTTTGGGCCACTTTTGGGCCTTTTGTGTTATAATGGTCTTAAACTATAAAGGGAAACTTACATTAATATACTATAATAAAAAAATATTTACCATTTATAGCAGTAACATTTTTTGCACTTGATCACTTTTAATTCGTTTATAATACAAGTTTAATACATATTGCAAAGAACAATTTATTATTCACATATAATACAAGTTTTATCACACATTTTAATACACTTATGATACAATGTATCAAATATTTACCGAACAAACATAATATATTTCAAAAAATAGTTATAATGCATATATATTGCATACATAATTCACTTTTAAATATATTGCAGCTTTAGCATAGTATTGTTATGTATTTATATAAATGGGAATAAATAAAAAGTATCGCTAAAATTAGTAATTATTTATTAAAAGGTATCCATCCAAGTAATTTTTACAAATATAAATAACTAGTCTGGGGTCCTCTTTTAGGTAGACTATTTTGGAAATGAATGATTGATGAATTGGATCTCCTTTGAGAGACTTTCGAGCTTGTTGAAACTTCTATTGAATTTTGTTTAGAAACAGGGGTTGTTTGAAGATTCAATTTCCTTGAGGTCTTTGTAAGAGATTCGGTACTTGATTCGGATTAATCAATTGAGGTCTTAAGGTTTAATATACCTTTTGGTTGTTTTTGATCTCCTCTTCTTGTGTCGATAAATTTATCTTGATTAGGTGCTTGTTTAGGGATTGTAATTGGAGTTTTTAAGATTGAAGACCTCATTTAGTTGCCAATTGTTCCTTCTGTTGTATCTATTCATCTATATTTATTTCTTCTCTTTAATTTCTGCATTTTCATCCATAATTTGTGGCGAGAATTACATCATTTTGTATTAGAGCTGAGCTTAGATTCATTCCTATGATTCTAGTCTTGTGTTTGCTAACAAAAAAGTCAAAATGGTTTTTGAAGAAAACCCCAAAAATATTTTCTTGATTTGAGTCTTGCTTGGAGTTTATAGGCTAGATTAGTGTTCCCTAGCCTTACTTGAGTCTAGATCTGAGATTTGACATTGATTGGAGTAGGATTGAAGAATCCACCATTGTTGATTGAAGAAGCTTGAAGAACATCAAGTGGTTTTCCAGATCTAGGTTCCATTGGAGACTCTTTGGTGTTGAGGTTTGATTTCTATATCCTTAGGAGTTCAGATCTGAAATTTGGGTGAAAACGAAGTAGAAATCCATTGGTTTTGAAAATTGGGTATTCTTCATGATTATGGTGTTCTTTACGACAAGAAGAAAGAAGGAAATGAGTTTCAAAATTTGATGAATCTGGCTTTGAATTGGAGGATTAAAAGTATTGGGGTTGATTTCCCATATCAAGGGGAGCCTAGATCTCAAATTTCATGTAATTTCGAGCAAAATTGAGGGAGTTGAGAATTTATGATATTCATCTTGTTCATAGTGTTCTTGGGGATCTTCAAATCTTCAAAGAGGAGAAACATCAAAGGAGATGTTTGATCCAAAAGGAAGAGTAAAGGAAAGAGTAGTTGTGTTGGTTCAAAAATAAATTTACCAAAAAAGGCAAGTACTAGGTGAAGGAAGTACAAAGGGACCACAATAAGTGGAAAATTGGAGGCTAGAGATGTGCTGGAAAGTCAATTGGGCGAGCTAAGTCATGGTTACAAAACTCATTCAGCGACTCGCCAAATTGGGGCTGAGCTAGCCGAATCAAAATTGAGTCTCTAGTTAATTCGGCGAGCTGAAGGTACTTCAGCGACTCAGCTAATTGATTTAGCGAGTAACATGGAGTAACTTGGCGAAACAGACTTGATTTTTGACAAAAAAAGTTCAAGTTAGGAAACTCGAGCTTTATTTTATGACAAATCTCATGTTCTAACTTCCTAGTGTCATTTTTATTGATTCATACTCACTTCTTTGATTCTGAAAGCTAATTTCAAACTAGTAAATGTCCTTACTTAGATGTTGATTAGTCTTGTGTCCGTTTTCTTTCTTGTGCTTTGTTTGTCTGCTTTTTAGTTTTTACTTTGTACTTAAATTTTTAATTCAACTATGTTTTTCTTTAACGAGTCGTCCGTCCTTCTTGAAACAAGAATCCATTCCGACCAAGAGTTCAATTGACACTTGTGTACCACCAGATTGAAAAAAGGTTCAATATTAGCCTAGCCAATTTATGAGGTATTGAAAGGTTAAAAAATGCAAGTGTTGGTGAGGAGATGTTTCTACTAACCTTGTTTTCTCATTTTGTAGGGACAAAAGAGTTATAAGAAAGCATGTCAACAATATCCTCAGACAGATTTGACTATGATATGGGAGACTATGATTATAGCGATGGAGGCTATGGATGTGAGGATGATGGTGATTATGGAGGTTATGATGATATCTAAGATCAAGAGCCGAATCGAAATGAGAGCTACTATTCCAGAAATGAATATGAGGAAGATGGTGGTCATAACTCCTATAGTGAAAATGGAAAGGACGAAGAACCTAGTGATGGCTCCTATTATGATGATGGAGCATGTGAGAGATCTTACTCCCACTCTGAGAGTAAAGATGTTTCCTATGATGGTGACAAAACATACTACACTTCCCACTCCAAGGATGAAGATGAGGTGAGGTATAATACTATCTTATATTAAAATTATGAGGAGCATGCCCCTAAGGCTTGTGAAGATTCATATTCATTCTTTTATGGTAATTCTTGCCCTAGTCTAAGCGGTGTGTATTGTTACACTAGTTCAAGTCAAAGTCATATGATGGGAAGAAGAGAGTGTGCATTTCTAATGTCTAAGGATACTACATTCTACACTTATCATTTTAATGTACACTTGTCGGGATATAGGACCGAAGGCAGATATGGGGTGTTAGGGGTCTCGGTCCAAAAAAATTTAGTCTTCCTATTTTTGAAGGAAAGTGTGATCTCGAGGTGTATCTTGATTGGGAGTGGCAATGTGAGCGGAATTTCGAAAACCATGATTTGGAAGACATTGAGCAATCAATGCATACCCTTGAACACTTTAGAGGTCTTGCATTTAATTTGTGGAAACATGCTGGATGGCTTCAAAAACTCAATGGAAATTGCAACCATTTGACATGGGAAGAATTGAAAGGGAGTAAGAGGTTCAAGTATGTGCCAAAAGGGTACGCAAAGCTTTATAATGCTGACCCGAGAAGACAACTTCTTAGGATAAAGGTTAACATTTGTGGAGCTTTGGGGTTTGATCTTATCCTCGATGAATAGTGCAATCTAAACTACTTCACTACATCTACGATAGCCTACTTGAAACTACCCCGAATATCAAGGCGTTATCCATACACCATGGAGGGATGTAAGGTTACTGAAGTTGTAAAGGTCTCTTTCACACCCGGTGAATACTATGAGGAGGTTTGGTGTGATGTAATACACATGGACTTTTGTCACTTGTGTTTAGGAGCCAATTGATTTAACAAACATAGGGTTCCAAACGATCAAAAATAGTCCAAGTATGTTATGGATCAATAGGGAACACATTTAATTTCTCCTCCTAAGGTGAAAAATGAGAGACAAAAGATTGAGAGGGGTAAGGGAGAGCAAGGTGGCAACCTTAAAGCGGAAAAAGGAGAGGATGAGGGGAGTGAAGTGAGGGGGTTGCCACTATCTCAATCTATCCTTTTTGTTTATCCTTCACTTTGTAAGGATTCTTCTATAGGTACAAGCATGATGAATGGAGAAAAACAAGTTCCCACCAAAGATCCTACCATTAAAGGTTTGATGGATACAATTTTGGGGTTTCCCAACATTCCTAAGGGAGTGTCATTCCAAGGTAAAGAAGATCTTTCTTGCAAGAATCAAGGTACAATATCTAAACATAAAACTTTTACAATTACAAATGAACAAAGTGTAAGTGATATCTTGTCTTTATGTCAGCCTAATGTTTCTTTACCATGGGTTGATAATGTATATGTTGAGAGTGTGGATACACTATTTTATCCTATTGATGACCGAATTGATTCTTCTAGTAAGATCGATTTGTGTCCACCTAATGTTGACACCCATGCTTTGAGGGATAGTTCATTATCATGTGGTAATTGTGTTAATCAACTTGCATGTGAGTGTAGTTCACTAATTGAGGAATCTTGTGATGTGATTATGGAACATCAATTTGGTAATACTGATGATAATATTGATCATTTGAATTTGAGTGACTCTTTGAACATATCGTTTGTTGAAAATCCTATTACTTTTATTTTCTCATAGAGATGATGTGCTTAAAAATGCTTTGAAAAATGTTATGTGTCTTTTTGAGAGTGAACTTACATGTTTAAATTATCCCATAGTGGTTGATCATTCCTTATTTAAGTACAATATCTTGTTTGATTATGATAAAATCACTCATACTGAAGTGCCTAGTGCTGTGAATCATGAGAGTAGTGTAGTTCTTGATAGCAATACTTTTTATAGTAACCCACTATGGTGTGAGGATTTTCCTCCCAAAGATGGAAATCTCTTATTAGAAGATGAGAGTACTTTTGTGGGGAAGGATTATGATGATAAGGAAGGTGGTATTTGTTTTCCCATTACCTCTTCTTCTTGGTGTGTTCCAATTCTTAATGGTCTGACAAATGATTTTGAGTCTATTAGTAGTCATACCTTTGAAAACACCTTAAATGAAGTTGTTTTGTGAGATACCTTTCTCTATTATCTATTTTCATATGATGATACCCATGCTTGTGTGGGTAGCATATTTTATATTAATAGTAGTATCAATAGGTCAAATGGGAGTCTCCTCAACTTGATGCTATGTAATTCCTTCCCATTTGACCCCAATGTTGGCCTAAGTTGTGATGAGTATGGTAGTAACACTTTCTTTCTTTCAGATGATTCTTACTTGGTGTTATTACTTGATTGTATGTCCTTGAATGAGGTATGTTTGCCAACTTGTGTGGGGAATTTTTTTGTACTTGACCCCGCTCATGAATTGAGAATAATTACATTCTTGAAATTAGCTTGTGCACTGGGTGGAGTCTTAACTTGGGTTAACATTGTTTATGAGTTTGCACTTCGGTATGAGGGTGTTCATGTGCTACTTGACTTAAGCGGGGAATTGTGCTTGTTGAAATGAGGAGCCATTGAGGGTGTATATGTCTCGTTTCGTGAGTGTTATGGTTCCTTCGCTGTACCCCTTTGTCAAAGTCTCTTAAGTAGCCAAGTATTTCTTGCTTTGATGGAATACAAACCCTTTGTTGATCATTTTGATCCTTGGTTATAGATAAATTTGTGCATCCTTGGAATGGTGATAGAATATTAATTGCTAACGCTAACCTTCATGCCAAGAGGATCTTGTTTTTTATTTCCTTTTTCTGTGGTTTTTCAAGGTTTGGATTCGAGGACCAATTCTTTTCAATAAGGGAAAAATGATGAAATCTAGATTTCCTCAAGGCCATTCACTCAAAGCCAAATTTGGAAACTTCAAAGTATGGAAGGATTATTCACAAAGATGGAGTTTCTTGAACTTTAATTGATGACAAAGAGGGGATTCCATGCCTTGAATAGTAACATACATGCGCGGAAGGAGCTCCCAATCAAGCTATACAATGTTTGGATGATAGCTTGGAGTGTGGGAGGTCTAACGAAGCAAGGAAGAACACATGAAGAAGCTGCCTCATTCGGAGAGTTGGAGGCCACTTCAACGACTCACCTAATGGCTTAGGTGAGGGCTCCAAGCTTGCCTAAATGTCCAGGGATCTTCAGATAATAGCCAGTTCGCCAACTGGATCGGTGACTCACCAAGTCCCTTAGGATAGAACAACCCAGCTCGCCCTTTTTCCCATTTTGGGCCACTTTTGGGCCTCTTATGTTATAATAGCCTAAAACTATAAATAACTAGTTTGGGGTCCTCTTTTAGGTAGACTATTTTTAAAATGAATGATTGATGAATCGGATCTCCTTTGAGAGACTTGAGATCTTGGTGAAGTTTCTATTTAACTTTGTTTAGAAACGCGGGTTACTTGAAGATTCAATTTATTTGAGGTCTTCGTAAAAGATTCAGTGCTTGATGCACATTAATCAATTAAGGTATTTAGGTTTAATATACCTTTAGGTTGATTTTGATATCCTTTTCTTTTATCAATCGATTTATCTGGATTAGGTGCTTTTTTAGGTATTGTAATTGGAGGTTTTAGGATTTAATACATCCTTTTGTTTACAATTGTTCCTTCTCTTGTATCTCTCCTTCTCTCTTTATTTCTTGTTTTTAATTTCCGTAGTTCATGGTGAGAATTACATAACAACTAGCAAGAAGTGCTTATAGATCCAGTCTAGCCATGATCAGATGGAGTAGTGTCAGATCTTATATTTTAAAAATAATATAGGTACAAATATACATTAGTACTTTGAATTTATTGAATATGGTAAAAATGCATTAAAACATAAGCATAAATCATGATAAGTTTGAAAATGTAATAATGTATTACAAAGTAAAAACAATATCAAATCTTGATTAGCTGGAGTCATAAATGATGAGAAGAAGGTCAATGCAAGACTCTAAAGATCGTGTCGTAAGTTTAAACTATTTCTTTAACCATGGCTATTCACCATGAAGTTAGATGTATTATCCATTGAAGAGGGCCCTAAATATATTTCCAAGACATTGATAGAGCGGCCTATTGATGCCGCCCTAGCTCCTATTAGGTCAAAGTTCAGGGAGCATAGATTGATGATTTAGGACCAGAAGCTAGCGTTGGATGCCCTTACGCTGAGGGTTGAGGAGTTAGAGAAGAGCTAGGGGGATACTGTTGTTGTGACGACCTTGAAGGCCGATGTTGTTGGGCTATGCATAAATGTAGACGAGCTGAAGTCCACTGATTTATCCATTTTCTTTGGTAGTTTGGAGATTCCTGAGATGCCGAGAGTTTATGTTCTGGACAGTTTAAAGATTCCTCCAGCTACTATAACCGGAGATGATACTAGGGCCAATGATGCTGACATTGAGTCAGAGGTGGAGACTTATAAGGAGCAGCTTAGTGTTAGAGATGAGGTTGTCTATGATGATTTGGCGGACCTACATGAGGCCATGATGGATATAGTTGTTCAGGCCTCTTCGAGAGACATTTTTATGGTGGAGCCAAGGATGCTGATATACTAGGCACTGATGCCCACACAGAGGGAGTTACCAACATGAAAACTTCACCCCAGGCTTAGCCTGGTAGGATGACTTTTTGCCTCGCTTTTTGTTATTTTTAGACAATTTTTATTATTTCTTTACATTTGAGGACAACTTCTATTTTTTTGTTGAAGTGGTGAGGTATTTCCATACCCACCTCTATTGGGATTATTTTGTGAATATTGGTTTGTTGATTGTTTTAGTTTTGTGTATATTGGATTGATGTTTGTGTAATCAAGACACAAATTCCAATGCAAGTGTTTATGATCGTACAATAGTATAATAACCCAATCAAGGGTTGGGATCGTTCCCACAAAGAGTGGTTTAGAGAATTTATAGAAAAATAAAATTTAGTTCTAATTAGTCATAGCTAAAAACATTATCGAATACAAACATGTAAATCTAAGGGGTGACGTAAGCGTCAATTAACAATGGGGTGTTTGTCACAAGTAAGCAAAAACAACAAAAATACAAAAAGTACTAATATGCAGTCGGGATTCTTGGGATCTGATAGGAATACGGGATATAATAAATCATTGGGTAATGCTTTTGGTAGTGAATTCATTGAATATTTGTGACTAGACTAGACTTTAAAGGGGATAAGCTGTCTCTCGAGAAACTTACCCTATTTCAAGCGGGTTCCTCTCGGACACCCACTTGCCGCATGAAGAACTGCCTCCACCTTAACCCACTCACTCTCTCGAGCTGAGTGTGTGGATATGGGACTAAGGTTCACTCTCTCAAGTTGAACCTCATGTCGATCCACTCGCACTGGCCATCAATTTAGAAGTCTTAGTTTTATGTCCTCACTCTCGAGTAGGTTGAAAACATAAAGGTGGAATATTTGCAAATACAATTTCATTAAGTTCTACCACAACTACTAAATGAAATCACATCAAAACAACAAATAAACCACCAACAAGCAAGACCCAACAACTAATCTAACCCATATTCACAAAATCACACCCCAAGAATTGGGGTTTTAGCTAGATATGCTAAAGAGAAAGAAATTTATACCAAAATGAGTTTGCATTCAAATGGGTATGAAGATTTAAGTCTCAAAACAAGTCAAGAATGAAGAATCCACAAGACACAAGTCCAAAATCTTGGAGTTGAAACCCTTTGAACCTTCAAGTACTTCAAAACCCTCTCCAAACTTAGAACTCAAAAATAGAAGCCAAGTCTGAAAAATTACTGTTCAAAGCTAACTATTCTCTCCTAAAATAATAATTATCAACGAGTATTTATAGTTTTCAAAAATCTGTACTACATCGGATCACTCGGCGACATTAGTCAGAATCGCCGAGTTGCTCGGCGATTCTCCCTTTGGTGTAGTTCATCGCCGCCTTGCATTAGCCTTCAACATCGTCATGTTTTGGATCATTGGACGACATAGTACTGCTTCGCAGAACTGCTCGGCGATACGCCAACTGCTCTTTTTCACATAGTTAGCTTTGAATAGTAATTTTTCATACTTGGCTTCTATTTTTGAGTTCTAAGTTTGGAGAAGGTTTTGAAGAACTTGAAGGTTCAAAGGGTTTCAACTCGACGATTTTGGACTTGGGTCTTGTGGATTCTTCACTCTTGACTTGTTTTGAGACTTAAATTTTCTTACCCATTTGAATGCAAACTCATATTGGTATAAATTTCTATCTCATTAGCATGTCTAGCTAAAACCCCAATTCTTGGGGTGTGATTTTGTGAATATGGGTTAGATTATCTGTTGGGTCTTGCTTGCTGGTGGTTTATTTGTTGTTTTTATGTGATTTCATTTAGTAGTTGTGGTGTAACTTAATGAAATTGCAGTTGCAAATATGATTTCACCTTTGTGTTTTTGGCTTGCTCGAGAGAGAGGTCATAAAACTAAGACTATTAAATTGATGTTCGGTGGGAGTGGGTCGACATGAGGTTCAACTCGAGAGAGTGAACTCTAGTCTCATTCCCACACACTCAGCTCGAGAGAGTGCGTGGGCTAAGGCGGAGGCTATTCTTCATTCTGCTAGTGGGTGTTCGAGAGGAACCCATTTGATTGGGGGTAAGTTGCTCGAGTGAGAATTTACCCCCACTATAGTCTAGCCTAGTCACAAATGTTGAATGAATTTACTACCAAAAGCATGCACCCAATGATTTAGTCTATCACGTATTCCTGTTACATTCCAAGAATCTCGATGCCATATTTATACTCTTTGCATATTTTCTATTTTTGCTTACTTGTGACAAACCCCATCGTTAATTGATGCCTGCGTCACCCCCTAGATTTATCATGTTTGTATTCGATAATGTTTTTAGCTATGACTAATTAGAACTAAATTTTATTTTCCTATTAATTTTCACCAACACTCCCTTGGGACTCGACCCCAACCCTTGGTTGGGTTATTATACTACTGCACGATCGTAGACACTTGTATTGAAAGTTGTGTCTTGATTACGCATACCTCAAAATTGTGCAGCTGCCGGAGAGTGGTATCGGTTGAGAATTTTTAGTTTAATAACATTTTTGTTCTTGTTAATTATAGTTACACTTGATTAATTTTTAGTTTTGTTTTGCTTGTTTGTGTATTGAAACAGGAAAGATGAGTATGAATGGTAACTATGGGTACCAAATGGACCAAGTGTTATCTTCTCTCTACCCAGAGCTAATAGTGGGGTGGCCTTATGAAAATGAGGCAAACCTCACTAATGGAACTTGAGTGAGGAGTTGCATCGTACCACGACATTAAATAAGATGCTTTTTGGGAGGCAACCCAAGGGTTTACCACTTTATTTTTTCCTTAAGAAATAATGATGTGTTCTTTGTGTAGGTCGACGCATGGAAAGTGAGTGAAAAGTTCAAATTGGCGAGCGAAAGGTACAGTCGGTGCATCGCCAAAGAAGTCGGTGACCACAACCTAGACTGTCGTTGGACTAAAGACAACTTCAAAGTGGAGTCTGTAAAACTCGGCGTGCCCAGGAAATTATTGGCGATTCGCCGACCTAGTCGGTGATTGCGATCTAGTTCATCGTTTGGACCCCCCAGTTTAACTGAAGGTTCAGTAAAACTCGGCGAGGTTAGTATCCTCTCAGTGAGTCGCTGAATGGATCGGTGACCACGGCTAATGTCACCAAATTGGCGAGAACTGGACGGTTTCTTAAAAAGCCAAAGGTTTAAATTTTCAAAATCTTCACTTTCCCTCGCTTTCAAACTTTGCAAACTTGCACCTAGTTAGTATTTTCAATATTTTTGCATTCCATAAGTATTTTGGGTGTTGATTGGTGCTCGGACTTTGGATCACTTTATCGCCTAGCATTTTAATATTTATTAATTGGCCTAAAAGGTTGGTTTTCAAAACCCCAAGATTATTTTATCGATTTTGTACTCATTTTCAATGATCTTATCTTAGTGGTGTGTTCTAGGCCTCTCTGATCTTAATTGTTTTTTCTTATGCTTGTGAAAATGTAACACCCCGACTTTTCTAAACGTCTAAATTAATTCATACATTCGTGGAAAGACAATGAGGGTGAGTAATAAATTAAGAATGATGTGGTATGTCATATTTTAAGTGTTCAAGGGTTGTATCTCATGTTTTGAAGTTAGGTAAGTGGAAAAAAAAAGTTGGCGAAAGTTACCGTAAATTCCTTTTTAAAGATTTGTCTGAAATTTGGGTAAAATGTCTCGGATGTTTTCTCGCAATATATTAAGATTTATGATCCCAACAACCTATCGAATCGAAGGTCTACGATTTTAGTTTCCAACGCATCAAACTGTTCATTAATACGACTTCAGAATAGAGAGATATTTGCGTTTTCATGGGACTGCGCAAGCAGGCACGTGAGGTGAGGCCCTAGGTCGGTGGAATGTTATATATATCTTTTTCTTCGACCTTTTTCTTCAATTTTAAGCTAAAAATCAGAGAAATTAGATAAACCCACTTCTAGGATCAAGTGAAGTATACATTTTCTCGACTTAAGTCCTTGACGAAAGTTGTTCTACGCGTTGGGCTCATCATCGTGGTATAATTTATTTTATCGATTGCGTAGCATATCACACTTTAGTGTTGGGGCAGCAAGGGTTTGAATATATTTGAAGGTTTTGAGGCGTATTACGAACCTAAGATCGAGGTAAGACCCTTCTTTCATCGACTTTACCCTTTATAAGCAGCAAATAGCAATTTGCGACGGAAATACATATCTTTTATCGTATTGTCGTGGTATCTTTTATTTTTGTGTGTTGATTATGATCCTACCTTGTTGTAGTATCGAGGGGGTTATGAGTAAAACTCGTTAGGCCACGTGAATTCAGCGAAAAAGGTATGTTAAGGCTATTCTCTTCTTACGGCATGTTGCCTTAAAGCTTAGGAGCAATGTAATAGAGTTGCTATCGTTGTTATACTTGTAGCCATTATTGTTGATTGTTGGGTGCTCGAGTGGATATAATCCTCTCTTATCGGGATTCTTATTCAATAGTAGCATCCCTATGTTGGACACGACTTAGAGGCTATTTGTATAGGTTGCTTATAACTAAATTGCTCGCTGTTAGCTGTTGGATTGTTATCATTGCCCTTGGAGCTATTGTGGTTAGCTGCAGAAGTGTGTTCTATGCCTAGAAGGGCAATGTTCTGCCTACAGGGCTATATGGATGCCTAAAAGGGCTATGAGTTGCCTACGGGGCTATATTGATGCCTAGAAGGGCTATGAGTTGCCTACAGGGCTATATTGACGCCTAAGAAGGCTATGTGCTTCGTACAAGACCATGTTGTTGCCTAAGATGGCTATGAGTTGTGTATAAGCCATGTTGATCCCTAAGAGAGCCATGTGCTGCCTACGGGGTTATATTAATGCCTAAGAGGGCTATGTAACTGCCTAAGAGGCTAGGGGGCTAGCGATAGGGATATATAGGCTGATTGGCACCTTGCGGGCTTATGGGGGCCTGAGTAGGTGGTCTTGTGTGCTGTTTGTACCTACCGGGCTTATGGGGGCTTGGTTAGGTTGTTGTTTTATTAGTTTTGATAAGTTTAGATTTAGGAGCAGGTCAGTACACTTATCTTATCCTTGATTTATATATCAGATTATTCCAGTATATCAGGATACCTCCTCATAGTCTGTTGCCTTTCATACTCTGTACATTATTATGTACTGACGCCCCATTTCCTGGGGGTGCTGCATTTATGCATGCAGGTCCTAACAGACGACCGAGTAGACCTCCTCAGCAGTAGGATTGACTTTTACCTGGTTGGCTAGCCCTTTCCTCCGGAGCTGTCAGAGTTGGGAGGTTTGTTACCGTTTGTTGTATATATCTTTATGGGTAGGCTGGGGCCCTGTCCCGCTAATCTTTACTACTCTTAGAGGCTTGAAGACTAGTGTGTGGGGTGTATAGCTACGTTATGGCCATACTAGCCTATGTTGTTGATTTGCTGAAGTTTGTGAGTTGTTTGATGTATTGTATTGATATATACCTGCTTTTAGTTTTGGTATAGATATCATGGTGGCCTCGACGGCCCAATCACCACTTCTGTGCTAGTTGGCTCTTTATTTATATGATATCTTGGGGATAATTGTTTCTTTTATAGATCAGTTGACAGGGGTCTTGCCGGCCGAGGGCTTAGTTTTAAGCCGAGAAATACTTGTTTGTTTTCTTGATTGTTTGTGTGGCTGCCATGCGCTAGTAGCAAATGATTCAGCAGGGTCGGCTCGGGCCTGAGTTTTGGCATTAGGAGCCAATTACGCCCCCTAATTTGGAGTGTGACAAACGTTGTATCAGAGCAACATCGTATCCTAGGGAGTCTGCATGTCGTGTCTAGTAGAGCCTTGTTTATAAATGTGTTGTGCACCACATTCGATAAGCAAGAAGCTACCGGCCATGTTAGAATGACTATCCTTTTTTTTTTGCTCACCTCGTGCTATAGAGCAGTGTCTTAAGGGTTGAAGTTTCTGGCTTATAATTGGTACTTGTATACATATAGAGATGGCTGACACTAGACAGACCACTGCTAGCCAGGGGCTAGATACAACTGCAAGCGAGGGTACCGGCAAGGTACCACAGGTGGAGGTAGCCCATTGTGAGACCCAGGGGGAGACATCTTCTCAGCCCCCTATTGCTTCTCCACCGCTTCAGAAGCCTCCGAGGGCTACAGGACTTCTGGCTCCACCAGCAGTACCACCTCTAGTTCCTCTTATTCCATCTGATCAGGATTTCAAGAGTGTAGTATATATGTTAGCACAACTAGTAGCTGCACAACACCAGCAAGTTGTGCTAGATGTTACCGGACCTTCTGAAAGGCCCGGAAGTTCTAGAGTTCATGAATTTCTTGCTTTGAATCCTCCACAGTTTACAGGGACAGATCGCAGAGAAGACCCTCAGCACTTTATTGATTAGCTTCATAGGATCTTTATAGTCATGCATGCCTCAGTGACTGAGTCAGTTGAGTTAGCAGCATTTCAATTGCGAGATGTTGCAGTATTGTGGTATGAGAGTTGGGAGAGATCAAGGGAAAAATATGCATCCCTACCCACTTGGGATAGCTTTACAGAAGCTTTCATAGATCACTATTTGCCTCGAGAGATTAGGGATAGCCGGATGGACCAGTTTTTGAACCTCCACAGGGCAGCATGAGTGTCCGAGAGTACGGATTGAGATTTGATTCATTGGCTAGATATGCACCAGCATTTGTTGATACGATGCATGATAGGGTGCATAGATTTATGGGATGGCTCAATATCGATGCTTGTTCTACCGCTGCACTAAATGATAATATGGATATCTCGCGAATTCAGGCATTTGCACAAGGCATAGAGGATCGTCGACATTTACAATATATGAGTGAGAGGGTCGAGAGAGAGAGACAGAAGAGGGCTAGGCCCGCTGGTTCACAGGGAGATTTTCAGGGTGGTCCCAGACCTCGATATTCTATTAGGCCACCTAGACCTCCACCATAGTAGTTCCAGGGTAGTAGATTTGATCGTCATGGACAGTCTGGCCCAAGTGAGGATTCACGAGCATGAGGCTCTCAGCAACAGAGAGGTTCAGAGTAGGCTAGGCCATCCCCGCCGCATTGCGCTACTTGTGGTAGCATGCATTTTGGGAGGTGCAGCCAAGGTTCCACGGGTTGTTATTCTTGTGGACAGGAGGGGCATGGGTGGAGAAACTACCCTACCATAGGTCAGGGTGGTATAGGTCAGTCGACCAGGTCAGCAGTAGGTTCCTCCTCATCCGCACAGTCTACAGGGAGTGGACCCCTGACTTCAGCACGTAGAGGTAGAGGCGGAGGTAGAGAGGGAGCATCTAGTTCTGGTAGTGGAAAGAATCGTACATATTCACTAGCCAGCCGACAGGACTCAGAGTCATCACCGGATGTTGTGACAGGTACATTGATTGTTTGCTCCTTGTGTGTTTATGCTTTGATAGATCCTCGATCTATTCTGTCTTATGTTATTCCATTTATTGCGGGGAAGTTATTTATAGTAGCACAGTCATTAGATCGACCCTTTATTGTATGTACACTAGTTGGTGAGTCTATTATTGCCAGGAGAGTCTATCGAGGTTGCACGGTAGAAATTATCGACCGTCAGACCTTTGTAGATCTCGTAGAGTTAGAGATGGTCGATTTTGACGTCATTAGGGGTATGGACTGGTTAGCGTCTTCTTATGATAATGTTGAGTGCCGGACAAAGATTGTTAGATTCCACTTTCCAGGAGAGGCAGTTCGGGAATGGAAAGGCGATACAGCAACGCCAAAAGGTAGGTTTATTTCCTATCTTAAAGCGAGGATGATGATCACTTAGGGTTGTATTTATCATCTTATTCACGTTCATGATATATATGTAGAACCACCGACTCTTCAGTCTATTCCGGTAGTTAATGATTTTCAAGATGTATTTCCAGACGAACTTCCCGGTATCCCTCCAGAATGGGAAATTGATTTTACTATCGATATGCTACCAGGTACACAACCCATATCTATCCCTCCTTATAGAATGACTCCTGCTGAGCTAAAGGAGTTGAAGGATCAGATGATAGACTTGCTGGATAAAGGCTTTATTAGGCCTAGTGCTTCACCATGGGGTTAACCAGTGTTGTTCGTAAGGAAGAAAGATGGCTCACTAAGAATGTGTATCGATTACCGACGGCTGAATAAGGCAACCATAAAGAATAAGTATCCCCATCCGAGGATAGATGATTTGTTTGATCAGTTACAAGGTGCTAAGTGTTTCTCAAAGATTGATTTAAGATCAGGGTACCACCAGATACAAGTTTGGGAGAAAGACGTTTCAAAGGCAACTTTTAGAACTAGATATGGACACTTTGAGTTCTTGGTAATGTCTTTTGGATTAACTAATGCCCCAGCAGTGTTCATAGACCTGATGAATAGTATATTCAGGCCGTATCTAGACGTGTTTGTGATTGTATTTATTGATGATATTTTGGTGTATTCAAGTTGAAAAGAAGAGCAAGCAAATCATCTGCGAGCAGTCCTTCAGGTTCTTCGAGACCGAGAACTTTATACAAAGTTTTCTAAGTGTGAGTTCTTGTTGGACTCTGTAGCTTTCTTAGGCCATATTGTATCAGATGCAGGCATTGCGGTTGATACACAAAAGATTGAGGCCGTAAATACTTGGCCCAGACCCATGGCTCCGACTGAGGTTCGTAGTTTCTTAGGGTTAGCTGGGTACTATAGAAGGTTTGTAGAGAGATTTTCTTCAATTTCATCCCTATTAACGAAGCTGACTCAAAAAACAACTAAGTTCCAGTGGACTGAGGCTTGCGAGCATAGTTTCCAGAAGTTGAAGGACAGGTTGACATCAGCACCAATTCTTGCATTGCCAGACGGTTCAGAAGGCTATACGGTGTATTGTGATGCTTCTGGTGTTGGGTTAGGATGTGTTCTAATGCAACAAGGTAAAGTTATCGCATATGCTTCAAGGCAGTTGAGAAAGCATGAGAAGAACTATCCGACCCACGATTTAGAGTTGGCTGCAGTTGTGCATGTGCTAAAGATCTGGAGACACTATTTGTATGACTTTCATGTTGACATCTTCATAGATCATAAAAGCCTTCAATATATCTTTAGACAGAAGGAGTTAAATTTGCGACAACGTCGATGGCTTGAGTTACTGAAAGACTACGACGTGGAAATTTTATATCATCCAGGAAAGGTGAATGTACCACTGATGCCCTCAGTCGAAGATCTATGGGTAGTTTATCATATTTAGGTGTTGAGAAGCATGAGCTAACACGAGAGCTTCATCAGTTAGCTAGCATGGGAGTCAAATTGTTAGAGGCAGAAGATAGTGGGGTAACAATAAAGGACACATCTGTATCATCTCTAGTTGTAGAAGTAAAATCACGGCAACAAGAGGATCCTAGCTTAGAGCATCTCAGAGCCAAGGCTCAGAATCAACAGACTTTAGCATTTGATATAGCAGGAGATGGAGTCCTTAGATATAGTGGTCGATTGTGTGTTCCGAATGTTGCAGGGCTTCCGCACCAGATTATGGAAGAGGCACATCATTCCCGTTATTCTATTCACCCTGGTTCGACGAAGATGTACCATGATATTAAGGAGATCTATTGGTGGCATGGGATGAAGAAGGATGTTGCTGAGTTTGTGGCACAGTGTCCTAACTGGCAACAGGTGAAGGTTGAGCACCAAAAGCCCGCTGGGCTAGTTCAGGAGATAGCCATTCCTTTAGGGAAGTGGGAAGCAATTGATATGGATTTTATTACAGGGTTACCTCGATCGCGTCGCAAGTTTAACTCTATTTGGGTAATTATTGATAGACTAACAAAATCAGCCCACTTCTTACCTGTCAGGGCTACTTTTACTGCCGAAGACTATGCAGGGCTCTATATTAGGGAGATTGTTAGGCTGCACGGTGTCCAGTATCTATTATCTTTTATAGAGGAGTACCATTCACCGCCAACTTCTATAAGTCCTTCCAGAAAGGACTTGGGACACAGGTTAATCTTAGTACAACCTTTCACCCTCAGACAGATGGCCAGGATTAGCGGACAATTTTGACACTCGAGGATATGCTACGGGCGTGTGCGCTAAACTTCAAGGGGAGTTAGGATGAGCACTTACCTCTTATAGAGTTCACATACAATAATAGTTATCATTCCAGCATCGGGATGGCACCTTATGAGGCTTTGTATGGGAGAAAATGTAGATCCCCCATTGGATGGTTCGAGGTAGGTGAGTCAAGCTCATATGGGAGAGGTTGCTAACAGCTCAAAGTCGACAGAAGTCATACTCAGATGTGCGACAAAGGGACTTAGAGTTTTGTCTTGATGACTGGGTATTCTTGAAAGTCTCGCATATGAAGGGTGTTATGAGATTTGGCAAAAAGGGCAAGCTTAGTCCAAGATTCATTAGGCCATACCGGATCCTTCGAAGGGTAGGACGGGTGGCTTATGAGTTAGAATTGCCTTCGAGGCTAGAATCTGTTCATCCAGTTTTCCATGAATCGATGCTACGGAAGTGCGTAGGAGACCCTTCTCGGGTTGTCCCGGTTGAGGATGTTCATATCACAAAGGAGTTGTCCTACGAGGAAACTCCAGTTGCCATATTAGTTAGACCGGTCCGTAAATTGAGGACCAAAGAGGTGGCTTCGATTAAAGTATTATGGAGAAACAAGAATAGAGAAGAAGTGACCTGGGAAGCTGAGGATGACATGAGGTCCAAATATCCTCACTTGTTTCATACCTCAGGGTGATGGCATATCAGGTTATATTGGTGTAGTGGGGTATGATACCTATCAAAATTTTATATTATTGCTTATTATTATGGTTGTCGTCGTTGTATTTTTGCCCGCACTGTTATTGCGGAGCTATAGTGCTTAGCTATTTATGTCGTCCTGTGAGACACTTAGGTTAAAAATTTATGCGTTACAGGTTCTGGATAGTCACATTCACAAAGGATACTTTGGCAACTTCTACGGACATAACCGTATGATTCAGGTTTTTCATTCGAGGACGAATGTTTCTAAGAGGGGAAGGATGTAACACCCCGACTTTTCTAAACGTCTAAATTAATTCGTACATTCGTGGAAAGACAATGAGGGTGAGTAATAAATTTAGAATGATGTGGTATGTCATATTTTAAGTGTTAAAGGGTTGTATCTCAAGTTTTGAAGTTAGGTAAGTGGAAAAATAAAAGTTGGCGAAAGTTACTGTAAATTCCTTTTTAAAGATTTGTCTGAAATTTGGGTAAAATGTCTCAGACGTTTTCTACCAATATATTAAGAGTTATGATCCCCACGACCTATTGAATCTAAGGTCTACGAGTCTAGTTTCCAACGCATCAAACCGTTTGTTCATACGATTTCAAAATAGAGAGATATTTGCATTTTCATGGGACTGCGCAAGCAGGCACGTGAGGTGGGGCCCTAGGTCGGTGGAATGTTATATATATATCTTCTTCTTCGACCTTTTTCTTCATTTTAAGCTAAAAACCAGAGAAATTAGATAAACCCATTTCTAGGATCAAGTGAAGTATACATTTTCTCGACTTAAGTCCTTGACGAAAGTTGTTCTACACGTTGGGCTCATCATCGTGGTATAATTTATTTTATCGATTGCGTAGCATATCACACTTTAGTGTTGGGGAAGCAAGGGTTTGAATATATTTGAAGGTTTTGAGGCGTATTACGAACCTAAGATTGAGGTAAGACCCTTCTTTCATCGACTTTAGCCTTTATAAGCAGCAAATAGCAATTTACGACGGAAATACATATATTTTATCGTATTGTCGTGGTATCTTTTATTTTTATGTGTTGATTATGACCGTACCTTGTTGTAGTATCGAGGGGGTTACGAGTAAAAGTCGTTAGGTCACGTGAATTCAGCGAAAAAGGTAAGTCAAGGTTATTATCTTCTTACGGCATGTTTCCTTAAAGCTTAGGAGCAATGTAATAGAGTTGTTATCGTTGTTATACTTGTAGCCATTATTGTTGATTGTTGGCTGCTCGAGTGGATATAATCCTCTCTTATCGGGATTCCTATTCAGTAGTAGCTTCCCTATGTTGGACATGACTTAGAGGCTAATTGTATAGTTTGCTTATAACTAAATTGCTCGCTCTTAGCTGTTGGATTGTTATCATTGCCCTTGGGACTATTGTGGTTAGCTACAGGAATGTGATATATGCCTAGAAGGGCTATGTTCTGCCTACAGGGCTATATGGATGCCTAAAAGGGCTATGAGTTGCCTACGGGGCTATATTGATGCCTAGAAGGGCTATGAGTTGCCTATAGGGCTATATTGATGCCTAAGAAGGCTATGTGCTTCCTACAAGACCATGTAGTTGCCTAAGATGGCTATGAGTTGTGTATAAGCTATGTTGATGCCTACGAGAGCCATGTGCTGCCTACGGGGTTATATTGGTTCCTAAGAGGGCTATGTAACTGCCTACGAGGCTGGGGGACTACCGATAAGGATATATAGGCTGATTGACACCTTCCGGGCTTATGAGGGCCTGAGTAGCTGGTCTTGTGTGCTGTTTGTACCTACCGGGCTTATGGGGGCTTGGGTAGGTTGTTGCTTTATTAGTTTTGATAAGTTTAGATTTAGGAGCAGGTCAGTACACTTATCTTATCCTTGATTTATTGATCATGTTATTCCAGTATATCAGGATATCTCCTCATAGTCTGTTGCCTTTCATACTCTGTACATTATTATGTACTGACGCCCCATTTCCTGGGGGCGCTGCATTCATGCATGCAGGTCCTGATAGACGATCGAGTAGACCTCCTCAACAGTAGGATTGACTTTTACCCAGTTGGCTAGCCCTTTCCTCCGGAGCTTCCAGAGTTGGGAGGTTTGTTACCGTTTGTTGTATATATCTTTATGGGTAGGCTGGGGCCCTGTCCCGCTAAATTTTACTACTCTTAGAGTCTTGCAGACTAGTGTGTGGGTGTATAGGTACGTTATGGCCATACTAGCCTATGTTGTTGATTTGCTGAAGCTTGTGAGTTGTTTGATATATTGTATTGATATATACCTGCTTTTAGTTTTGGTATAGATATCATGGTGGCCTCGACAGCCCAATAAAGACTTCTGTGCTAGTTGGCTATTTATTTATATGATCTCTTGGGGATAGCTGTTTCTTTTATAGATCAGTTGACAGGCGCCTTGCCGGCCGAGCGCTTATTTTTAAGCCGAGATATACTTGTTTGTTTTCTTGATTGTGTGTGTGGCTGCCATGCGTTAGTAGCAAATGGTTCAGCAGGGTCGACTCGGGCCTGAGTTTTGGCATTAATATCCAGTTGCGCCCCCTAATTTGGGGTGTGACAGAAAATCTTGCCCGTAGTGTTTGTATTGTTAAAGTCTTGTATTCTTGTGCCTTAGAACTGATTAAATCTTGTGGGGTTGTGCTTGCATGTTGTTGAGTCTAGCAGGGAGAAGTCTGAGTATCCTAAAATATGGTAAAGACCAATATTGTTATACCACCCCAGAAAAGAGTACAGGGTATCACTATAAATGAAGGGAGATCAAATCCTCCAAAGAAGGGCAGACAAGAACCTCCACCTCGAGATAAAGACGAGGATATGAGGGCCTTACTGAGACAAAGGAGGCCATGGTAGATGCTGGTGTGCAGGCTTCTTTGACAGATACATCTATAACAGCTCCTAGTGGATTTGGTACTACTGGTACTTCTAAGGTGAACCGGGTAAAGAGGCCTGAGTCCAGACTTATGCACCAGGCACTAATGCCCATACAGATGGAGCGACTGCGTAGACAGGACCCCCTCTTTTCCCACCTCTATGCCTTACTTTATTTTACTTTCAGATATTTTCATTTGCATTTGGGGACAAATGATTTTTTTTAATGGTGGGGGAAGCCGACCTTTGTGCATAATAGTTTTGTTTATATGTTGGGCTTTGAGCTAAATTCATGTTATATAGTGCTTTTTGTGGAAGGTTTAAGCTTGTGGCTCCGTGCTTTTAATTGTAAATGAATTTTGACCCTTCTGGAAAAACAATTCCACCTCTTGTATGTGTAGAATGTGGTTGTTCTCTTGCAAATTTGAGTATCGGTTTTGATCAATTTTGATGACTTGGATAGTGCTTATGATCGAAGAACATGAATGTGCGGCTAAGATGAGGCAAAATGAAGTTTCATAGATAATATGTGAACTCTTTGCATCTCGTTTTGATTAGCCATGTATCAAATTGATTCTCTTGTGAAGACCGTTGCACACTAGTGAAAGTGTGGAGGCTTGTTTGACTTTAGTGTCGATGCCTTGTGTGGTGCCCTTACTGTGAACCATGCATGACAACATCTAGAATTTTCCCCGTTAGTCCGGTCGACTAAGTAAGGCTATATCTTGATATGATCTAAGGCAACTTCGAAAGAGTGTGAACCAATTTGACATATACCTCTTTTGTGACCTACCTTGTGAGTGTGTGAACCTCTTTTGAATACCCTTGAGCCTTACCTTTATTTGGAAGAAACTTGATAAAAACTTGACCTTTCTTGATTCGCTACCTATAATCCTTTTGAATTGTGGTTGATCGAATAGCCAACTTAGGCAAAAATCCTAAGTTGGGGGTGTGGTGAAAAGAAAAGGCAAGTCAAGAAGGCAAGAAAAGTACCTTTTAACCCATGATGTTGAGAAAAAATGGAACCCCTCCATACAAAAAAAAATTACAAGAGAAAAGAAAAATAAAAAGTTGTGAAATATAGTTATGAGAAATGTCAAAAGAAATGGGGTTGTGAACAATCAATGGAAAGTGAATAATAAGAGGACTTATGAGCACTAAACAAAATGGTAAAGGAAAAGGAAAGGAAGTATTGTGAGCACCACATTTCATGAGGATGAAAGTCACTGAGCCTAAATGACTATACCTTTGCACTCAGCCCCATTACAAGCCTTGAAAAGACCAATTTGATCTTGAGTAAGCCGAAACAAATGTTGATCGGAAAATACAGGCAAACCTATGGGTGAAAGAATGCATTGTGTTCTTCCTTGTGAGAGTGAGAGTTGCATTTGATTCCGAAGCTTTAAACTGTGAACCATTGTGTGATTATGGAATCATTCTTTCTGTGAGGGCATTTGAACACTTTGATTGAGCTTGAACTTGAATTTGAAGCAAGTATTGTGAGAATGAGGTTCTTTAAGATTGGTGAGTCACAACTTGAATCTTTGAGTGCACATTTGATCTTTGCATAAGTAAGTTGAGTCTTGTTGTGTGCATTCATGAGTGAGTCTTGTGTAGCACTGTTCGAGACCTCCTTTTTGAACGACTGAATTTGAGTTTGCTTGAGGACAAGCAAAAGTTTAAGTTGGGGGTGTTGATGAAACCACAAATTGGACTCATTTAGGGCTATATTTTAATAGAAATTGTGTCCTCAAATGCTTATTTTATCTCAATATCTGATGAAAACACTTAAGTTTCAGTTATTTGAAGTTTGAAGGAAAGCATGGACACTACATCGTAAAAAGGAACAAAAAGGCAGAAAAAAATGAAGAAATAAAGGCTTGAGGATCGCCGAGTCCACTTGGCGAGTTGTCGAAGGGTCTTACTTTGCCTTTTGTTCCAGTGTGCTGAGCCTTGAAGGAAAGGATCAAGTTGGCAGAAAAAGGGATTAGTTGGCATATAGCCGAGAAGTTCCGCAAGGCAGTACTATGTCTCCCAATGACCTAGAGTACTACGATGTTGAAGGATGGTGCAAGACGGTGATGAACTACACCAAAGGGCGAATCACCCATTTGATCGGCGGTTCCGACTAATGTCGCAGAATGATCTGTTGCAGCATAGATTTTTGAAAACTATAAATACTCGCTGAGATCAGTTTTTAAGATATCAAATTTTTAATATAAAATTTTTAACATAGACTTTTGAGTTCTATGTTTGGAGAGGGTTTTGAAGAATTTGAGGGTTCAAAGGGTTTCCACTCCAAGATTTTGGACTTGGGTTTTGTGGATTCTTCACTCCTTACTTGTTTTGAGACTTAAATATTCATACCCATTTGAATGCAAACTCATATTGGTATAAATTTCTATCTCTTTAGCATGTCTAGCTAAAACCCCAATTATTGGGGTGTGATTTTGTGAATATGGGTTAGATTATCTGTTGGGTCTTGCTTGTTGGTGGTATATTTGTTGTTTTGATGTGATTTCATTTAGTAGTTGTGGTGGAACTTAATGAAATTGTAGTTGCGAATACGATTTCACCTTTGTGTTTTCGCCTTGCTCGAGGGAGAGGTCGTAAAACTAAGACTACTAAATTGATGGCCGGTGGGAGTGGGTCGACATGAGGTTCAGCTCGAGTGAGTGAACCCTAGTCTCATTCCCACACACTCATCACGAGAGAGTGAGTGGGCAAAGGCGGAGGTTGTTCTTAATGCGCCAAGTGGGTGTCCGAGAGGAACCCATTTTATTCGGGGTAAGTTGCTCAAGAGAGAATTTACCCCCACTATAGTCTAACCTAGTCACAAATATTCAATGAATTTACTACCGAAAGCATGTACCCAATGATTTAGTCTATCCCGTATTCCTGTCACATCCCAAGAATCCCAACTCCATATTAGTACTCTTTGTATTTTTGTTGTTTTTGTTTACTTGTGATAAACCCCCATCGTTAATTGACACTTGCGTCACCCACTATATTTATCATGTTTGTATTCGATAATATTTTTAACTATGACTAATTAGAACTAAATTTTATTTTTCTATTAATTTTCACCACCACTTCCTTGGGACTCGACCCCAACCCTTGGTTGGGTTATTATACTACTGCACGATCGTAGACACTTGTATTGAAAGTTTTGTCTTCATTACGCAAACATCAAAATGGCGCCATTGCCGAGGAATGGTATTATTTGAGAATTTTTAGTTTCGTAAAATTTTTGTTCTTCTTAGTTGTAGTTCACTTACTTAATTTTTAGTTTTGTTTCTATTGTTTGTGTTGAAAACAGAAAGCATGAGTGTTAATGGAAGCAATGGCATCCAGGTGGGCCACCAAGACGACATCGCAAATCTCAACGATGTCCAAGAGCCCAATATTAATGACCTCCATCTCATAGGAGGTATTTGGGCCATCCGTTTACCTCCAGCCGAGGGAAATACAGTGTTCCACATAACAAGCACATACAGTGGAACACTGTGTTTCCCTCGGCTGGAGGTAAACGGATGGCCCCAATACCTCCCATGAGATGGAGGTCATTAATGTTGGGCTCTTGGACATCGTTGAGATTTGCGATGTCATCTTGGTGGCCCACCTGGATGTCGTTGCTGCCATTAACGCTCATGCTTTATGTTTTCAACACAAACAATAGAAACAAAACTAAAAATTAAGTAAGTGAACTACAACTAAGAAGAACTCAAATAATACCACTCCTCGGCAGCGGCACCATTTTGATGTTTGTGTAATCAAGACACAACCTCCAATGCAGGTGTCTACGATCGTACAATAGTATAATAACCCAACCAAGGGTTGGGATCGTTCCCACATGGAGTGGTTTCGAGAATTAATAGAAAAATAATATTTAGTTCTATTTAGTCATAGCTAAAAACATTATCGAATACAAATATGTAAATCTAAGAGGTGACGCAAGTGTCAATTAATGATGGAGTGTTGGGCACAAGTAAGAAAAAACACCAAAAATACAAAAAGTACTAATATGGAGTCGGGATTCTTGGGATGTGACAGGAATACGGGATAGACAAAATCATTGGGTACATACTTTTGGTAGTGAATTCATTCGTTATTTGTGACTAGGCTAGACTTTAAAGGGGATAAGCGCTCTCTCGAGCAACTTACCCCGTTTCAAGTGGGTTCCTCTCCAACACCTACTTGCCGCATGAAGAACAACCTCCACCTTAACCCACTCACTCTCTCGAGCTGAGTGTGTAGACATAGGACTAGGGTTCACTCTCTCGAGTTGAACCTCATGTCGACCCACTCGCACTGACCATCAATTTAGTTGTCTTAGTTTTACATCCTCTCTCTAGAGTAGGTTGAAAACACAAAGGTGAAATAGTATTTGCAACTACAATATCATTAAGTTCCACCACAACTACTCAATGAAATCACATCAAAACAACAAATAAACCACCAACAATCAAGACCCAACAACTAATCTAACCCATATTCACAAAATCACACCCCAAGAATTGGGGTTTTAGCTAGACATGCTAAAGAGATAGAAATTTATGCCAAAATGAGTTTGCATTCAAATGGGTATGAATATTTAAGTCTCTAAACAAGTCATGGTGAAGAATCCACAAGACCCAAGTCCAAAATCTTGGAGTTGAAACCCTTTGAACCTTCAAGTCCTTCAAAACCCTCTCCAAACTTAGAACTCAAAAATAGAAGCCAAGTCTGAAATATTATTGTTCAAAGCTAACTATTCTCTCCTAAAATAATATCTCTCAACGAGTATTTATAATTTTCAAAAATTGGTGTTGCAGCGGATCACTCGGCGACATTAGTCAGAATCGCCAATCAACTCGGTGATTCGCCTTTTGGTGTAGTTCATCGCCGTCTTGCATTAACCTTCAGCATTGTCGTGTTTTGGATCATTGGGCGACATAGTACTGCTTCGCGGAACTACTCGGCGATATGTCGACTGCTCATTTTCACCACCAATTTAATCCTTTCCTTCAGGGCTCAGCATACTGGAGTAAAAGGCGAGACTAAGATCTTTTGGTGATTCGCCGAATGGGTTCGGCGATACGCATATCTTTATTTCTTTGTTATTTTCAGTTGCCTATGTTTCTTTTTGTTAAGTAGTGTCCATTCTTTCCCTCAAACTCCAAATACTTGAAACTTAAGGGTTTTCATTAGATATTGAGACAAAATATGCATTTGAGGACACTAATTCCATTAAAACATAGCCCTAACTGAGTCCAATTTGTGGACTCATCATGGATCTTATTCTGTGTTTATATATATATATATATATATTATTGATCCATCTTGGTCCATCGTTCTTCTTGTGCAAATAGTTTTCAACCAATTTCCAAAAAAATTGCCACCTCTTTTGTGTTTGATAGTGGCAGTTCTCTTGTATTTTTAAGTATTGGTTGTAGTCAATACCGATGACTTGAATAGTGCTCTCAATTGAATGACATAAAGGTTCGGCTACGATGAAGGCAAAATGTATTACATAAGTCATATGTGAACTCCTAGCATCTCGTTGTGACTAAGCGACTGTGGATTAAATCTCTTGTGATGAACAATGCACGCTAGCTTGAAAGTGTGGATTCTTGTTTGATAATTGTGTCGAATGCCTTGTGTGGTGAGGTTGTCTTGAATATTTTGCTTGATGACACCTAGAATTTGCCCCATTAGTCTAATTGATTGATTGAGGCAAGCGATTGAAATGATCTTAGGCAAAAGTTTTGAAGAGTGAACCAATTTGATAACGCACCTCTCTGTCGCTACCTTGTAAGAAGTGTGAACCTTGATTGGCACCTTTTGAGCATATCCTTTTCTTTGGAAGAAACTTATGTAACTTTGACCTCTTTGCCTCATCACCTATAACCTTCATGAAGTACTGGTTTGTTGAAATAGCCAACTTAGGCCAAAAGCCTAAGTTGGGGGGTGTGGTGAAAAAGAAGGAAAATCAAGAAATGTTAAAAATCCCTCATTTTTGAAGCATAGTGTGAAAAAGATGGAACCCCTCCATGTAAAAAAAAAAGAGACACAAAAAGAAATGGGGAAAAATATTGAATAAGAATAAAGTTTGTGAAATAAAAGTGTGTGAAAGAAGCAAAAGTAATGGGGAGTCCAATGAGTCATGCTTATTAAAATAATGGAGTGGATTTTGAACATGTTTGAATGTGAAAGAAAAGGAGAAAAAGTGATTTTCAGGCCATACTTCATGAAGGTAGAAGCCACTAAGCCAAAATTATCATAACTTTACACTCTGCCCCATTACAAACCTTGAAAAGACGTTTGTGATTTTTAGTGAGCTGAAACGAATGTTGATTGGAAAATAAGGGCAAATATATGGGTAGAATCATGCATGTGTTCTTTTTTGTGAGTGTGAGAGTTGTATTTGATTCCAAAATCTCAAATTTTTGAGGAACTTTGTTTGAGCATGGACTCATCCTTGTTGTGAAGGCATTTGAATATTTTTGTAGAGTTTGAACTTTCATTTGAAGCAAGCATTGTGAGCTTGAGTATATTTGATAATGGTGAGTCACAAATTTAATCTTTTAGTGCACATTTGAATATTGTATGTGTAGTTTGAACCTCTTGTGTTCATTTTTGTTGAGTCATTGAGTAGCACTGTTTGTAGATATCCTTGTTGAACTAATTGATCTTAAGTTTTACTTGAGGACAAGCAAAAGTTTAAGTTGGGGGTATTGATGAGTTTGTGATCTCAACTCTTTTAGGTCTTTGTTTTGATAGTTTGAGTGTCCAAAATGCCTAATTTATGCTCTAAACTAATGTTAAAGTGTTGATTTGCAACAATGATGACTTATTGGGCAAGGCAAGGACATTATCGGGTAAAAAGAAGAAAAAAAGCTGAAGAAGTTGAAGAAGGCAATCCTGGTGATCTCCAAGACCTCTCGGTGAGTCACCGAGTGGCTTTTAGCTCGCCTCAAGTTCCATCATGCCAGCCCTGAGGAAGAACCTACTTGGCGAAGGAATTGGACATTCGGTTGACCGTCGAACGACTCGGAAAGCACAAGTTCAATCGCCTAAAGTCAAAGAACCCTGAGGATTAAGAGCTAAGGCAAACCGGCGATAGAATTGAGCAAAGGGCGGATCGCTGACCAGGTTGGCGAGGCACGACTTACTTTGCCTAATGGTCCTGAAGGCCAAAATATGGTAAACTATAAACTAAAATTTGAAAGGCAGGAAATGTATGGATCTTCTAATCTAAGCATTGTAGAATATAAATTGAGTTTTTTTGAGTTTTCTAGTGTAGGCTTTGAAGATTTTGAGGCTTGGTTTTGAGGATTTGCAATTGGGTTTTTGAATTAATTTAATTTGAAGCATAGTAGAAACTTGGTAACATTACCCAGCTCATGGCTAATATAGTTGGTAAATTTTTCTCTCTTTTTATGATGTGTAGCTAAAACCCAAAGTCACAGGAGCTGTATCTGCATCCCTGTTTTCTTTCTACTGAGTGAATCAAATATGAGCTACATCCTTAAGCTGGTAGGATGCCAACTCTACCCTATCATTTCCAGTCATTTGCATCACTCCAAATATTTTCTTAACCTCATAATAATGTTTTGGGGTTCCTCACAAACCTGTGACCCTAAAAACTCAGGCAAATTCGTCCTAACAAAATCTGGAACTCTAGCTACCACTCATCCACCATTAGTATTAGTAGGAACTAGGACCTATTGATTGCTCTGGTTGGCTACACTCAGAGCCAAAAGTTTGATTGCATTCCGAAACTCTGCATTCGAAACCTCATAGTCTGGGTCTGGAGGAAGTGCATTAGCATTCCTTGCATAAGCTCTATGAGGAGGCATTATCTGAAACGCATAACGATGGATTAGAATGGAGAAATTGGATCATACCTAATGCACGATAAGAGTAGCAAAAAGAGTGAGGTTTTTCTTAAAACACTATGCATCCTCTCCCAAATAGATGTGGTGCACTTCACAGCCATGAAAGAGACTCTACTTAGTGCGGATTTCACATATCCTAGGACAGCTAAACCTAATGCTCTGATACCAAGTTTGTCACTCCCTGAGGCTACCCCCTTGACGTAACAGGGGACCTAGGATCACGAGTGACCCCAAACTAACCCTGCTGCTGGCATATCACAAGCATACTGAATAAATCTATAGAAGATAAACTAATGCGGAAGCTAAATCATGAGATAAGTAATAGTGGGGAATACCCAAAAGTTTTCTGAATATATCAATACTGAATAAGAGTCTAGTTATACTGAACAATCACTCAAATACTAAAGTTGAATCTAAAACTATGTTTGAAAAAGCCTCTAACTGACTAGAGTTGTTGGGACATGTCCCCAGCTAATCCTAGTAAAACTGAAATTTAAATGAATGACCAAAATATAAAACATGTCTATTGTCCTCGAAGTCTGAGGACTCGCCATTGATGCTACTGAGTACGGATCTGAAACCGATCTACGCATGATCTCAATGCTGAGGACATGCAAATTCTGACATGCAAATCATAGAATGCAACATTTAGGAGCTGACAATGTAACATTCGACACTGGAGCATGTATATCTATTTGACTAACCTAGCAAGTGTAATTCATGAACTAAGAGAATCTACACAACTAGGGTTCTGAATTTCATG
Source organism: Solanum chiquidenum (assembly GCA_029582725.1). Lineage (NCBI taxonomy): Eukaryota > Viridiplantae > Streptophyta > Magnoliopsida > Solanales > Solanaceae > Solanum > Solanum chiquidenum. The sequence goes on along the minus strand of JAJOOS010000579.1, from coordinate 15,917 downwards.
CAAAGAACTTAGCAACTTTCACGGAAACATGATAATCTAACTAGAACACTGTAACAGCTAAATCACAACTAATATATATGGTTTTAGAAACCCTAGGTCTAAGCAAGATATAATGAATCAAGAATCTGATTGAATTTTAGAGACCTAGTGGATGAAAGGAATCCCCTAGTGAAATCCCACATAATGTGTGACGAAATTTATGAAAAAATCCTTCAATTTTGGGGTAGGAATTTGAAGGAAACCTGTTGGTTGTTCTTGGGAAAGCTTGCACCTCTTGTTTCTTTTTTTGCTCTAATTTTGATGATTTTTGGAGAATTAAGGTTCTGACTAAGTTATTAGGCTTAAACTGAGTAAATCAGCATAGTTCAGGAAATAAATGTTGTAGTTTAAGAATCCCAATGCATAGTAAAAATACCTAAATGACCCTAACTTAAAATAAAATGATAGTGCTCCACGGAGGGACGGTAGGAGTCATCGGTGAAGCTCTACTCGAAAGGGTTTCACTAAAATGAGCTTAATTTTTTACACCGAGATGAGTTTTAGCAAACTCGGTGGCGTTGGAAAGAAGATTCAATTATCTTTAATTTGATAGGTCATAGCCCACCTTATTCATTATGTGCTAAAAGATATGACTTTTTGGAAGTTGACCCAAAAACTAATTCCCTCCATTTGGCTAGTAACCCTCACCTACGGTCCGTAGGTCGAACAACGAATCAACCCAGTAAATCGTGGGTGGGATCCGAGATCATAAATTTTTGGTGCCCAATGACGGACCCCACCTATAGACTGTGTATCAGACCATTGACCGTCAGTGACTTCTGTGGTTCTTACACCAGGTCTGGAAAGCTGCATTTTCTATTTTCTGAAATTCGAGGGGCTACATATCTCTTCCACAACAATAACATCAATTCATAACATAAGCTTTACTCTCAAAGCCCTATATATCCTAATTCATCATATATGCTTACTCTCAAGAAATTCAATATCATAATCATCTCATAAGCTTCAATCTCAAGCAATTCTAATCATAATTCATCAATCCTACAAGGATACATCTAAACCCAAAAATTCTCATTTCATGGATTCAAACCCAATTATATAAATTTCAACTTAGAAACATGAGTTAATCATGGGTACATGTAAATCATACTAAAAGCATGTAATTCTATCAATTCAACCATAAACAATCAAAACCCAATCATTTGGATCAATAATCATCAATACCCACAACTTTAGAAAAAACCCTAAATCAAATTGGGGAAATTCATCTTTTCAATTGGGGAATCGTAAGGGGATCCATGGAGGAAAGGATTCCATGGATGAAAAACTATCATACCTTGAAAACAAAACCCCCAAATGCCTGAGGAACGGAGGCTTGACCTTGATTCTAGATCTAACTCTTTCTTTTTCTTCTTCAAGTTCAAGAGAGAAAAATATTTGAGAGGAAGACATTGTGATTTCTTTTGGGTTTTGGAAATAATGACTTGAATGCGTGAGTTTTGCAGTTAAATAAATGTATATAGGAGTTTTAGACATAGGTAAACAACATAGTTTAGGAACTAATTAATTAGGAAAAGACCCAACTGCCCTTCAAAATAACTGTCAGCTAGCCACCAACAGACCACAGTCGACGGACCGTGGTCTGACCTACGGCCCGTCATGGTGTAGCATTGTTGGTCATCAACAACTCAACTTTTGGGGTCATGGTCCACGGACCGTGGTGTGACCGACGGTCCGTTGGTCAAACCATGGTTCTAAGATCTCTGTACAACTTCTGGGTGACCAATCCACGGAACCACCTACGGTTCGTGGTCCAACCCACTGGCCGTGGTTGGCCTGCGTGGATTGCACCCAGAAGTTCTGAAAAATGGCTAATTTTACCCTTGCTCGAATCCGAGGTTTCACATTATCTCCCCCTTGGGAACATTCATCCTTGAATGGAATTCTAGACACTTCTTGTAAGTAAAGACTCAATACTAGCAACCCATCATGCATGCATTCTCATAAAAATACAAATAACCAAGGAGGAAACATCAACTCCAAGCTAAACATAATCAATGCACCATAAGGAAAATAGGAACTAGACCTAGCAACCCAATATGCATGAAATTTCATATTTCTCATGTTCAAGGAGGAACTACCATCTCCAAGCTAAAAGAATGCTCAACATACTCTCATGTAGTCTAGATGCAATTCATTATAAAAAAACATAGCTAAAGCATGTTTCAACAATTCCTTTCATGAAGTCTATAAGTAACTCATACTATATGCACAACAATATAAGTTTTTCATGAACATGCATCACATAAATAAATCATGGGAATATCTAAAACACACATGAATTGAAACAAAGAGCAAACCATGATGAACTCATTACCTCAAGCTAGTGTAGGAGTACAAGAAAAAAGATGAGGATATCGGGACATCATAGTGGCATCGGCCTCCGAAGTAGCACCCTCAACTAAATGATTCCTCCACAATAACTTCACCAAAGCAAATTCTTTGTTTCTCAACATCTCAACTTGCCGGTCTAAAATCTCAACCGGAACTTCTTCATAAAAAGAGTCTCATCAACTCCCAAACCTTGTAAGGGAACTATTGATGTTGGATCTCCAACACAATTTTTCAACATAGAGACATGGAAAATCGAATGCACCTATGCCAACTCATTAGGTAAATCTAATTCATAAGCAACCTTACCAACGCGTCTCAAAATTTCATATAGGACTACAAAACCGGGACTAAGCTTCCCTTTCCTACCAAACCTCATTACACCCTTCGTAGGTGAGATTTTCATGTAAACCCAATCATGAAAATCAAACTCAAGATCTCTTCTTCTAACATCGACATATGACTTTAGTTGACTTTGGGATGTTTTCAACGTCTCTCTAATGAGTCAAACTTTCTCTATATCCTCATGACCTAACTCGGGTCTTAAACAAATCTATGGGAGATCTACACCTCCTACCATAGAGAGCCTCAAATAGAGCCATTCCAATACTAGAGTGGTAGCTATTATTATAAGAAAACTCAATCAATGGCAAATGATCATCCCAATTTCCCTTGAAAATGATTACACATGCTCTCAACATATCTTCCAAAGTTTGGATTGTATGCTCCGCTTGCCCATCGGTTTGTGGATGAAAAGTCGTGGTAAGCTTAACGTTAGTACCAAGACCCTTTTGGAAAGACTTCCTACACTGAGAAGTCAACTCCGTACCTCTATCAGAGATAATAGACAAGGGAACTCCATGCAATCTTGCCATTACCCTCAAATACAACATAGCATAATCTTCCGCCAAATAAGAAACCTTGACGGGAATTAAAACTGTTGATTTCATCATTTGATCTACTATAACCCAAATCGAATGATATTGTCGTTGTGTACGAGGCAACCCAACTACGAAGTCCATATTAAAATCTGCCCACTTCCAATTAGGAATGCTAATATCTTGTGATAAACCTCCCGGTTTCTGATGCTCAACTTTCACTTGTTGGCAATTTGGACACTTGGCCACAAATCCCGCAATATCCTTCTTCATCTTATTCAACAAATAGACCTCCCGCAAGTCACGGTACATCTTAGTGGCTACCAGGTGAATAGAATATGGAGAACTATGGGATCCTCTAAAGATCTATCCCATAAGTAATCGGCATTCAGAACACAGAAGCGACCTTGATATCTAAGAACACCATCTCCCCCTTGGGAGAAAGCCTCAATAGATTTTCTAAGTACCGCTTCTTTCAATTCTACCAAAATTGGCTCAAGACCATTATTGGCCTTCACATCTGTCATAAAAGACGATTCTGACCCATTATGAACCATAACATCATCTTTTGTGGAATCTACTAACGGAAAACCCAAACGGGCCAATCTATGTACATCTCATACTAATTCTTTCTTATCATCATCAATATGAGCAACATTGCCCATACAAAAGATACTTAGATCATCGGCTACTACATTTGCCTTATCGGGGTGATAGAGAACACTCATGTCATACTGTTTCAATAACTCAAGCCACATTTTTTGGTGAAGATTCAGATCTTTATGATTGAACACATATTGCAAGGTCTTGTGATCAGTAAACACATCGACATGCACACCATACAGATAGTGCCTCCATATATTTAAGAAAAAAACCACCGCCGCTAATTCAAGATCGTTGGTAGGATAATACTTCTCATGAACCTTAAGTTGCCTTGAATCATAGGCAATAACTTTACCAATCTGCATAAGAACACATCCCAACCAATTCGAAGAATCTCAAAGACCCACTTCCAATTTCCCAAAAGTGGAAAATCTCAATTCTTTAAAGCTAAAGAAAAACTAGAGAAAACTATCTCCAGATACTAAAAGCTTAATAATAGATTGTTCTAAAGAGTAATTGATACTAAACTAAATGTTCAAAAATGTTTTTATAGTTGCAAAAAATGTGCTACGAAGAGTCACTTGGTGAAGTAAGTTAGGCTCACCGAACCACTCGGTGAGCCGCCCTTTGGTCTATTCCATTGCCCTTTTTTCTTGGTACATAGCATCTTCCAGTCGGCGATTCGCTGATAGGGCATGCAGTTCACCTAAGTTTTTCCTGTTTCAGGCTTAGTGTTCTGTAACTTTAGGCGGTCCAGGGGTAACTTGGCGATTTGCCGAGTTCTCTTGGTGATTGTCAGGCTTGTTTCTTTCCCCCTTTTTCAGCTTGTGTTGTCCTTTTTGCCTATTAGTGTCCGTGCTTTGTTCCTCAACCCATATACCTAAAAATTATGGATTTAACATCAATTTATGTCACAAATTAAGCATTGAGGACACTAAATCTGTATACCCAAAGCTCCAAATGAGTCCAAATCTTAGACTCATCAGCATATCAACCGTGATGAGACATGTGATGATTATGCCGAAGGGAAATGGTTACGTAAAGTGATATTATATAAAGCCGAGGAGGATTTGTTCTGGCTAGTGATATTGTTCTGAAAAGAAATTAATTTTTCAAGTGACATTATATAAATCCGAATAGGAATGGTTCTGGCAAGTGATGTAGTTCCAAAGTAAAATGGTTTCGATAAGTGATACTATATAAAGTCGATTAGAAATGGTTTCGGCTAGTGATATTGTTTTGATGGGAAATGGTTCCGGCAAGTGTTTGACTAATGTAATTTGATGAACTTGATACTTGAGATTGATCTACTGGATACTTGTCATTGATCTACTTGATACTTGTCATTGATCTATTTGATTCACATATTTGATAGTCGTTGGTTGTTGAACTATGATTGTTAAGAGATAACATTCAACTACACTTCATCCAATTCTAATTGTAGGCTATCTCAATCTAGTATAAACCCAATGAAGAGTTAGGATCGATCCACAAGGAGTGATAGAGAATTCAATTGAGAAGTGAAAGACATGTTCTAATCGATTGTAGGAATAATATTTATCTGAACAATTACATTAAATTGAAGGGATAAACTACTAGTTTTAATGGGGGAGGGGGGTTAGGGTAACCATTAACAACTACGAAAATAGGGGAGCATTCAAGTAGAGAGGGATCCTTGGGGATGTGATCAATTAATTGCCAATTTCACTATATAGGTGATAACTAATTACTGAAAATCGTTGAATCTTAGTGGGTAGGCTAGGCTTTAGAGGTAATAGCCATCACTCGATCAACTATCACGAATGAAGCGAGTTCTCTCAAACCTCAACAAATGTAACACATATTAACAGCTCAAAACCTCAATTAATCTATTCTCTCGATCTAGATAAGCAGAATCAAATTTAAGATTCACTTTCTCAAGCTGAATCCACAATAACCCAATCACTCCAATCATTAATTTATATCTTCAATTCTAAAACCATTTTTTCAAGGAAGCATAGAATACTAGGCCAGAACCGTATTTGCAACTACAATTCATAAATTAAAACTCAGTTATCAATCGAACCCACATCAAATCAATAATTAAATCAACAATTACTTACACCTATAAAAAAAATGAGACAATTAATCACATAATTACACCGCCAATAATGGGTGTTTTAGCCACACATTATAAAAAGCAAGAAATCTTTACCAAGTAGATTCTCCATTAGATGGGTAACAAAATTCAAGTCTTCACCATGCTTGGAATCAACTTAAAATCAAAACCCAGTTAAAAATTCTGCTAAAAAACTACTAAGGACAGTGTTTAGATCAAAAACCCAGAGTTAGAAATGTGGAAGAACTTTTTGGAATTGGAAGAACTCCTTTTCATCTTTTAAAAATCGCATTTATATTGTTCAAGATTTTAACCTTAAGGACAGATCGGCGGAGTAAATCATCCATTGCTGACCAAATCGGTGATGCCCCCGAATGTTCTTTTCATCACCATTTTTGCCTACCCCTTTATCACTTTCTCACTATAAGTTTAGGCGATCAGAATTGCCATTGCCTATCTAATAGTCGCTTCACCGAGTTGCACTTTTCTTCTCCGAGTTGGCTTTTTCCAAGGGTTGGCCTTCTCGAACATTTGACGATCTAAAGAACCACTCGGCGTTTCCCCGAGTGGTTTTGGCAATCTTAAGCCTTGCTTTTCTTTAGCTTTTTAAGCTTTTATTCTCCTTTTTTCCCGGTAATGTCCTTGCCTTACTCGTTTTCTTTCATTGCAAAAAATTAGCATTTTAACGTCAGTTTAGAGCATAATGTAGGAATTGGGGACAATAAAACTATGAAAATTAAATCTTAAATGAGTCGAAATCCCCGACTCATCAACATCCCCTACTTAAACTTTTGCTTGTCCTCAAGTAAAACACATGATCAATCAGTTCAACAGAGATGTCTCCAAATAATGCTACTCAAGACTCACCATGAATGCACATGAGATTCAATCTACCCATGCAATGTTCAATTTTGTACTACAAGTTTCCATCGGTGACTAGATATCATCAAATAGAATTCAAGTTCACAATGCTAACTTCAAATGTAAATTCAAGCTCAACAAGAGTATTTGAATGCCCTCACCTAAAGAATGATTCCATCCTCACACAAAGCTCATCAAAATTTTGGAATTTCGGAATCAAAAGCCACTCTCACTCTCTTAAAGATAAACACATGCACCACACCCTCAACTTAGGCTTTTGGTCTAAGTTGGCTATTCAAAATAACCAATGCTCCATGAAGATTGTAGGTGGGAAAGAAAGAGGTCAAGTGTGTTCAAGTTTCATTTAAAGAAAAGGATAAGCTCAAACGGTGCCAAGAAAGGTTCACACTCTGACAAGGTGGTCACAAAGATGTATAATGGCAATTTTCCTTTACTCTCCACAAATGCTGCCTAAAATCATCTCCATCATTCACCTACATTAGTCGATTGGACAAATGGGGAAAGTTCTAGGTATGATTGATACGCTCAAATTACACCTCCCTAAAGAGGTATAGGCCATCGTTATCAAGTAAAGAACCCAACTTATAGGTTGGGGTCGATCCCACAAGGAATATGGTTTAGACTTAAGCTTAACTGACGATTATATTCGTTTAGTCAATATATTTCTAAAAATAAGTAATTAAAGGGGGGATTTGTTTAACAAATTCTGGAAATTATGTAATCAATTAGTGAGCAAGATTCAAACTTTAGTTGCTATCAAGATGAGAAAGAAACTAGGGCGTACGTGTTCCCCATAAGCTCATAACTCCATAATCCTAGTAATAGCAATCCCTTCCTAGTGTATTACATTCAAAGTGATAAGTTAGGTATCTCTGAATCCTTGGTCTGGCATCTAGAGAATTTCACCCCGCACCTTGGTCTGGCTACATGTGTATAATTTACTAACCCTTACCTTTACCTCATAATAGATATCACATCGATGTATGGCTTAGTTTTCACCCTCGCACCGATCGACATTAGACTAATAGATAGTATCACACTAAATCTATGTTGATAATTCTTTTCTTGTTAATTACCTTCTTGGTCTGGCAAGTAGTAACAACGCGAGTTCTAACGTGTGCACTCGTTAAAATGATTTTTAAGCGAAAGAATTATCAATGCATGCAATAACACTATTCAAGAATTACTTAATTACTATTCATACTTCCTTAATCACTTATGGTTCCCACAACCCTAGTTGTGAATTTTGTTACTCATGCTAGGAAGAACATAATCCATAGTTGTATAAGAAGAATTCATGAACTTACTATTAGAGTAGAAGAAATCCAAAAACCCAACTTGGATTGCAAAGTTAAAATCTTCAAAACGAACTTAGGAAATCAAGAATTGCTAAAATTGCAGGTTAATCTCCAAAGCCAACAACTAGAATAAAAGTAATAAAGTTTATCTTCCAAAACTGAGGTTTACATGCCCTATATATAGAAAAATAAGTCCTAACTAAAAAGGAAACGAAATAAGGTAATAATGTTTCAGGACGCGGTTTCGATCGATGATACTGACCTACGGACCGTCGATTGATCTACGGTCTGTAGGTCCCTTCCGTGACTCAGGACTTGGGAAAGTTTCTAACTTCAAAATCTTCAAATCTCTGAACCAAACAACGAAGCACCAGTACGGACCGTGGATTGCTCTATGGTCCGTGGATCCTCCTCCGTAGCTCCATACTTAGAATCTTCACAATCAGGTAATGGAACCCCTCTCTGAATCATTTGACGGATCAGCAGTACGGTCCGTAGACCAATCTACGATCCGTCGATTGCAACCGTGGTTCCACACTTGGTCAAGAATTCCCTGATTTTCCTTCAAGCCTTGCCTGCCTATCTACGACACCCATCTACAGAGCGTGAATGGACCTACGGTCCGTGGATCACCTCTGTAGATGCCCTTTCTACACATCCTTCAACTGCGTTTCTCAGTTTCAACGTCTGAACATATTTCCTGCAAACATTAGAAAAATAGATAAAAACCAATACAAAATGGCCCTAAACACACACAACGCTTAAGTGAAATGTATTAAAAATACCGTAAACTCATGGTATATCAATGATCAAACACACATTTCAAGACAACCTCACCACACACGGCATTCAAAACAATCATCAAACAAGACTCTACAATTTTAGCTAGCGTGCAACAATCATCACAAAATTCATTTCAACAACTAACCAATCACAATGAGATGCTAAGAGTTCACATATGACTTATGCAACTCAAATTTACCTTATCGGTTTCACACACACATATCGTTCAATCCATAGCACTATTAAAGTCATCGATATTGACCACACCTAACACTAAAATTTGCAAGAGAACAACCACATTTACCAACATCAAGTGGTGAAAAAATAATTTTAATTCAGGTCAAAATAAACATTAACATTAAAACTAATGGATCAATAACCAATATCTACCAACAAAATCTAGAATTCACACAAACAGAAAAACAACAATAATATCCAAAAAAAACAACCCAAAAGAGGTAGGTATGGAAATTCCTCACCCCGCCAAATTAAACTAGCGATTATCCTCAAATGTAGAATAAGTAAAATTTCTAAACAAGAGACTTAAAGAGGGTCAAAATCCCCCAGGATATGCCTGAGGTGAACTATGCATGTCGATGAATCCCTAAGTCTGGTCATCAGTGGCATGCTCTACACCATCCTTTGCTCCATTGAATCCCACCATAGACTTGTCCCTCAGAGATGCCTCCAAAAACTGTCTGCGCCATAACCCCCTGGAAGTCCTCTAAATCATCATATATAGTTGTGTCTCGAACACCAAGCTCCTCCTCTTCGGTCTCGCCCTCTGACCCAGCATCTACATCATCCCTTGCAACATCTTTGGTCATAATAGCCGGAGGTATCTCAGAAGTGGTCAAGAAATCATTGCTTTGAACCTCAGGAAGATCCATAGTGCTAAATAACATTGAGAGGTCTGTGGAGTTTAGCTCATCAACATCACGCCTCAGCTCAACAATATCAGCCTACAAGGTTGTCACATCCTTAGATACTCTGTGACCCTTCTCACAAGCCTCTACTCTCACAGTGAGGGCATCCAAGGAAAATATATGTGTATTGATCATCTCTCTATGCTCTGTCAACTCAGCCCTGATAGGGGCTAAGGTAGCTCAATCGCCATCTCAATCAACCCAGGTACAACATACTCTTCCCGAGAGGCATGAGCAATAGAAGACTCGGCTAGGTGGCCCATCTTATATAACATGACCAGGGTCAATGGGGTCGGGAAAAAACAGCAGCACCAGCAGTAAGAAGAGGTGCAGTAGTAGAACCAGAAGGGACAAAAGTGGAAGTACTAGGTGTACTTGTAGGCTCAGTAACCTGAGTAGGAAGGATTGCCTCTATAGGCAACATCTCCACATAAACAACCTGGAAAGTATCCACCAATGCAGCACTCCTCCTCTCGATCTCATATCTAGTGTACTCGGCATGTATCCTCTAAATGTCTGTAGAGGAAGTGAGAGTCACCTCCAAATGCGTCGTCTCAATCAGAGGCACCCAAGCACGCCTAAACAACTCTGTAATCAGGACTTGAAATGGGAGAGAGGTCTGGCTCTTCATGGCCCTCATGGACATCTCTTGCTCGATGATTATATCAAGGTTTAGTCTATCTCGGTCAATTAACAACCCAAAAGAGAAGCCTTCAGATGTTGGAGTATCGAAGCATTCTATGATGGCATCAATGTGTTGCTGATGAACCCAAACAAATATGTGGCAACCGTGTTCAGATCCATCTTCTCAATTGGAACACCCGCTTCAATCCATTTTGGTGTAATGTCTAAGATCAATGGTGCCAACGAACCCTTCAAGTCGTTGAGGGTCTTCTTTTGTATCTAATCCACCAAGAAGTGGATCACATTCATCGTACGACCAAGAACCTCATTAATATCGGTGCTGCCGCATTTTACCTTCTTTCCCCCCACTACCACATGGTCCACCAGTGTGAACGAGCCGACCTTTTTCTTTCCTTTAGGCACCTACTTCCCATATTCGACATAAAATTACCGGACCAAGGAAGGAATGTAGGAGCCTCGGGGCTTGGTGAAAATCTCAAGCCTGTTGAACTTGATAGTGTTCCACACTATAGGGTATCTATCTACTAAACCATCTGTAGCCAATCTCTTTTCTTCTAAGATGATCCTCAACTCGACAACCTTCATTCGATTTAATGATCGAGGTAGGGGTGCCTGAACTTGAGGTACCTACTCGATAGTTTAAGCTAGAGATGGAGGAGACATAGGTTGCATAAGGATCATGGCTGGATCATGCAAGTATTTGGAGTAAAGCTCTGCTCTTCTACTTTGGCGGGTCTGATCATCCGCTGGTTCAAATACGGAGGTCGGCGATTTATCTCCCGAGTTACTCTCACTTTCTGAAGTAGTATGAGGTGGGTGGTATAGATTCCCATACTATCGGCGCTCTCCTCCACTGGTATTTGCATCGCGGGCCCCTTTTCCTTTCCTTTCCCCTCGGTTGGAGAAAGCTTTGTTTGTGTAGGACGGGAGGGTGTATCATCCTCGTTAATCACAATACCCCTTGCGGAGAGGTTGATCTCTTCCAAGGGTCTTGGGTCTAGCCATTCATGCAAAACAAAATAGAATACGTTTGACTTAATTTGAAAAATATCAAAGTTGAAAAATCGTGTAGGAAAGCTTGTCGAGTCAATAGGCGAGTCCCCAAACCAATTCGGTGAGCCAAGTCGGGCTCACTGACTGTTCCAGACTAAACATTTCTAGAAATCAGCATAGATCAGTGATGTCGTGAGTCTTTCGGTGAATCACATACACCATTCGGTGAACTTAAATTTGGTCGCCGAAAGTTAACGAATAATTTTGAAAATTTAGGGTGTAGAAGGGCGATCTAACATACATTCGGTTAGTCATCGGATGAACTCGAAGAGTTCAAGCGTATCGCCGAATGTTACAGAATCATTTCAACAATTTTAAAGGATAAAATGGCGATCTATGGGTTGTTGTGTGAACTGCCGAACCATTTGGCAAGCTCAACCCTGCTTGTCGAATGGTCCATCGTGCTAGATTTTGACCCCGACTTTTAATTTCTATCCAGCAGCCCACGAAAACAAAATTAAACAACTATTATATGTAATTGAACCCAGACCCATAACATACATGACTTCGGGGTACTCAAACTTCACTTTGATTTGTCCAAAATTGACCAATTGATGTCTTTTGCCCTTAAGAATGATGTCACCCACTCTATCATTGGGAAAAGTCAGTCAATCAATGAAATTAGGGTTACTCTGACTTCACCTATACCAAACCCAACATTTAATCAACACACACCTAAAATTCTATCATTCACACAGGCGGGATACTATAGTTATAAGCCAAAATATCCATAAAAAAAATATGACAAGGGCACACACTAACAACAAACATTCAAACACACATTATTACGCACATAAATCAACAGGTAAATGATCATGCATTTGAAAATTACTAAAAAGATAAAGACGGGGTTCGGATAACTAACTTCACAATCGATTAGGTGAATGTTAGGCTAACAAATCGAAGCAAAGTGCACCAAATACCCCCCTCCGAATGATCCCACAAAACTATGCAAGAAAAGAAAGTACGGAAATATGAAATTCGGTTGTGAGAGTGCAAAGGTTGGAAAAATTGAAATGAGGGAGGTTTTTAAATTTAAAAACACTTCATACCTTTATGACCCTTCAGTTTGCATGCCAATCGATGATGGTAACTTATGTCGCCGACCATTCAGCGATGCACCGAGTGGATCTTTTGCTCGCTGAAGTTTACAGAACGTCCAAATATTTTGTTTGCCCAAAGAGCGATCCAGATCGGTCTGGCCGACCTGTTCGGCGAGTCGCCGATTGGTGCCTTGACTCGCCTAATTTCTCCCTTTCCCAACATTTTGAATTTTCAACCTACACATTCAACACTCGTTATTCAAAAACAATATTAAAAGCTTAAATACATGAGTTGCCTCCCAAGAGGTGCCTTATTTAACGTTGTGGCGCGATGGAGATACTCATTAAAGATTCATTCTTTGGGTTGGACATTGTATCACTTGGTAATCCTCCTTTTGGCTTTGGGTTCAAATGAGTCGAGATTTGACCCATTTGTGATTCCAGTTGTTTAATGGACACTGAGTGAAATGTATCTCCATGGTTTAGAGTTCAGACTTCGTCTTTCATTTTTTTAGCATTTGTTCTTACCCTTCCACTTTGTTGAGAATACGTGCAAGCATATCCTCTATTTGGAAATTTTTAGGATCAACCCTTTGCTCTTTTGGCTTTTGACGCTCATGTGGGGGTACATAGCGATCCTTATCGCCATCCCACTCTATCCAATTTTTCCCACGATCTCGCCATTCCCTATCACAATCTCTCCAATCTTCATCACGCTCTCTATACCAACCTTGGCTCCCGCCCAACCTTGGATAGTTCAGAAGAAAACCTGCTCCTTGATTTACCAGAAAATGTACTTCCTCATTGTACATAGCCTCAAACTATGCATCATCGGGGTTCACCACACTAACTCCAACTGCATTCACAGCCTTAGAACCACTACCCATGACATGTTTTGACAATAAATCCATTTGAATCATCATCTTGGCCATGTTTTCATTTTGTTTTTGGTCTTTTTCTATTTGTTCCTTTGTCCTCCTAAAAGTCAAATGAGACACTTGATCTTCCCTAGTGTACCAAGCACGGTTGATCTTCACAATTCCATCAAGGAGAGTAGATGCAATTTTCAAAATGTCATTGAATAATTCTTCCTTTGATAAGTTGATCAGCCACTACCTTGTTGACTGAATCTAGACTCCGGTAAAAATATTGTAACAACACGCTTTTTGGGAGTCCATGAGTTGGACATTAGAGCAGCAACTTATGGAAGCGTAACCACGTCTCGTGGTTCACCATCCAACTGTATGAAACCCTGAATATTATCTCTCAATGCCATTATCTTTGACGGAGGCAAAAACCTTAAATAGAACGCCTCAGTGAGCTCTTCCCAAGAGGTAATTGAGTCCCTTGGTAGATCGGCTAACCAGTTAGTTGCCTCCCCCATCAGTGAAAAAAGGGAGCAATCAAAGTTGGACTAACTTCTGGGAGATGTTCTTGAAAGAAAAGGGACCACAAAATTCTGGATATGGTCTTGGGGATTTTCATGAGCTAGACCCCGAAACAAACTCTTCATTTACAATAGCTGCAACATCGTGCTAGTCACATGAAAAACCGTATTTCCCATGACTGGAGGTAAACTAATAGCACCTACACCACCCAATTGACCTTCATTGACGTCGTTCAAGGTACATATGTCGTCCTGATGTCCAAGTTGGATAGAGTTGCTCCCGTTCACACTCATCTCATCACCTGTTCAAAAGCATCCAACAACAAACACAAAACAAAGTAAGTGAATTCAACTACAAACAAGATTAGATCACAACTAAACTTCACTAAAAGAATTTTAAACACAACTCTATGGCAGCGGCACAATTTTTGATAATGCTCAAATACACTTCATCCAATTCTAAGTGCAGGTAATCGCAATCTAGTATAAACCAAACGAAGAGTTAGGGTCGATCCCATAGGAAGTGATATGATAGAGAACTCTTTTATGAAGTGAAAGACGTGTTCTAATCGATTGTAGGAATAAAATTTATTGAAACAATTAAAGTAAATTGAAGGGATTGAGAACTAGTGTCAAATGGGGGGGGGGTAGAGTAACAATTAACAACTACAAAAACAAGGGAGAATAGAAGTAGAGAGGGATCTTTGGGGATGTGATCAATTAATTGCCAATTTCACTATACAGGTGCTTACTAATTACAGAAAATAGTTGAATCTTAGTGGGTAGGCCAGGCTTTAGATGTAATAGCCATCTCTCGATCAATTAACATGAATCAAGCGAGTTCTCTTGAACCTCGACAAGCATAACACATATGAACAACCCAAAACCTCAATTAATCTACTCTCTCGAGCTAGATTTGTAGGATTGAATTTAAGATTCACTTTCTAAATCTTAATTCACAATAACCCAATGACTACAATCATCAATTTATAACTTTAATTCTAAAACCTCTTTTCTAAGTAAGCATAGAATATTAGGCTAGAACTGTATTTGCAACTACAATTCATGAATTAAAACTCATTTATCAATCTAATCCACTTCAAATCAACAATTAAATCGGCAATTACTAACACCCATAAGATTTTTGAGACAATTAATCACATAATCACACCCCAAGAATGGGGTTTTAGCCACACATTATAAAAAGTAAGAAATTATTACCAACTAGATTCTCCATCATCTGAGTAACAAAATTCAAGTCTTCACAATGCTTGGAATCAACTTAAAATCAAAACCCAATTCAAAATTTTACTCAAAAACTACTAAGGATGGTGTTTGGATAAAAAACCTAGAGTTATAAATGTGTAAGAACTTTTTGGAATTGGAAGAACTCCTTTTCATCTTTTAATATTCACATTTATACTCTTCTAGCTTTTCATTGTCATGCCCCGAGGCTACTCCCTGGATGTTAACATGGGACCTAGGATCACGAGTGACCACAAGCTAACTCTCCTTGCATATCATAAGCATACTAAAATACCTAAAATAAAGGAAAATGATAGGGAATACCCATTCTAAGTCTGAATATATAAAATTGAGTTAAATGACAACTGAATTATCAAACTCAAACTAAAACTGAATCTAGCTATGTCTAAATAAAAAACCTCTAACTGACTAGAGTTGTTAGGACATCCCCCCATCTAACTTCTAGCAAATCTGAAACTGGAAGAATGAAAATAGAAAGATAACATGTCAATCATCCTCGAAGAATGAGGACTCACCACTAATACCGCTAAACTGGAGGTTGGGAACTGATCTATGCGTGATATGAATGTTGAGGACCTGAACGTACATCATGAGAAGATGTAGCGCAGAGTATGTGTCAATACTGGAAAGGTACTAAGCATGCAGAATAGGATAAAGCTGAATA